>QNUK01000693.1:306317-316317 GCA_013621035.1 Clarias magur | reverse complement strand
AGCTGAACAGAGAAAAAAAGATCTGTAAGGTTTGTGGAAACTTACTGTATATATTTTTAGATACGAAGCACTGCAGTAAAATAAATAAATATCTAAAAAACATAAAAATAATAAAAATAATGATATAATGTCAAACTAAACACATCACAAATGTATGATTTATTATATACATGGAAAAGAAGGATTTCTAAGAACGGCAGTAAATGTGGCCTTGTTTCACAAAAATAAATAAATAAACTAATGGATCAATTATATTAGTATATAATTGCATCACCATTATTATTATTATTATTATAAATGTATTTATTTATTTGTTTATTTTTAAGGGTGCCATTAATTTTGGAGCAAACTGCATGAAATGTGCATGGTAATATGTCTCATTATAAAATTATTACAAAATAAATACTAGGTTTCTTTCTTGATTGATTTATTTCATTGAATTTTATTAGCATGCTTTTTAAACAAAAGACCAAAATGTTGAAATTAGTCCAGAAAATTATAAGCCCAAAAATAATAATAAAAAAAAACATCATCTTAGATGTTACTCTTAATAAATATAAAAAAATAAAATATACATACAATTTATTTTTATATTAAATAATGTAATAGTAAATCAATTGATTGATTAATTTATGAATTGAGCACTAAATAAATGAATAAACCAATCAATGTATTATTTGTTATTAGTTTTTCAGTAAGTTATAAATGGATATAAACTGCATTCATGTAAACTCCTTTAGACTCTATTAAAATGCACCAAACCTACAGTGCATCGCTCGTCACCTTCAGCATCACTCACAATTTAATTCACTGAGCTCATTAGATCATCGCGTGAGAGGTGGAATGATGTCCGACTGCTGATACATTAAAATGATGATGACAAGTTCAATAAGTCTAATTACACAGCGGTGTGGTCGAACCCTGAACCCCGCCTGGTGGAATCGCAGCATGACCAGGCTGCCTGCTCTCTCTCTCTCTCTCTCTCTCGCTCGCTCGCCCGGGAGCGTTGAAGCAGATTGAATGATTCTGCAGAGATCAGATCTGAGTGGTGAAGGCTTTCCACCCAGAAGAGACTATACCAACCCCTGACACACACACACACACACACACACACACACACACTCTCTGAGACTCTGTTACTAATTCAACATGTCACTTTTACAGCTAGGCAGACCTTTTCTAATTAAAATTCAACAAGCAATTAACAGAGCTCCTGATTAATGCTCTAGCATCTGTTTCGAGACGATCAAGCAGTCAGTCAGGAGAGTACGCTTTCAGAAGGTCTGGGTTTTAACTGGACACCAAATCACACTGATACTGCAAAAAGGAGAATAACCAGGAGAGTTAGAGGTGGGTGGATCAGATCCTGGTGGGGCTCGACATGTGGGGCTTCGTCCATGGTCGGGGGCGGGGCGGGGGGAGGGGCTATAACCAGTGTGTCGGTTAGAGACATATGGCCAAGTATGGCAGGGTCATTGAGCAAGTGAGATGCAGTTCTCCTATGTTCAACTCACCGCATTCCCTAAGGGGTGGAGGGGCGGGGTCTCTGCCCCTCTGAAGATGCCACCCTGGTCTCTGACATTGCAGGGTCATCAGGTGTTCCTGAGAACAGCTTCCCTGCCCTCATGAGCACTTCCCAGGGCTGCTTCTGTCAGAAAGTGAGACCGTTAGAATGGACACAGCATGTCTGTCTTCAACCAGAGGCGGTGGATCAGCTGAGACTCTTCCAACGTATCTTTCCTGGGTGTTTGTGTGAGTTTTGGGTCTGGGGCTATATTGAGTGTGTTGGCCGAAGCCATATTACCCAGCACCACCAGCGGCACCCTAGGGTTAGGGTTAGCTTTAGTGTCGCACTGCCTACCTGCCCACCTGAGGGCATCACCCTCATGCCCTGACCTCCTGAGAGTATCACCTCACTCCCTGACCTCCTGAGTGTTTCACCTCACTCCCTGACCTCCTGAGAGCATCACCCTCATGCCCTGACCTCCTGAGAGTATCACCTCACTCCCTGACCTCCTGAGAATATCACCTCACTGCCTGACCTCCTGAGTGTTTCACCCTCACTCCCTGACCTCCTGAGAGTATCACCTCACTCCCTGACCTCCTGAGAACATCACCCTCACGCCCTGACCTCCTGAGAGCATCACCCTCACTCCCTGACCTCCTGAGTGTTTCACACTCACTCCCTGACCTCCTGAGAGTATCACCTCACTCCCTGACCTCCTGAGAGCATCACCCTCACTCCCTGACCTCCTGAGTGTTTCACCCTCACTCCCTGACCTCCTGAGAGTATCACCTCACTCCCTGACCTCCTGAGAACATCACCCTCATGCCCTGACCTCCTGAGAGTATCACCTCACTCCCTGACCTCCTGAGAACATCACCCTCATGCCCCGACCTCCTGAGAGCTTCACCCTCATTTCCTGACCCCCTGAGAGCTTCACCCTCACTTCCTGAGAGTGTCTTGCTTGCTCTCTGCCCACATGTTGCACTGCCTCTCTTCCCTCCTGATAGTGTTACACTGACTTCCTGCCCTCCTGAGAGCGCTGCCAGTCCATCCTGCACTGTTGAGAACATAATCATGCCACCCTGCTCTGTGTAGACCTCCTCTACCCCTCTGGCGGCATGGGGACCGTATCTGTGCAGGACATCTCCGGACCTCGGTTTGTGTAGAGGGTGAACACTATCATGGCAGTGCTGGAAAGCCGCTGAACTTCAGCGTTCATCAGCCACAGCGAGTCACAAGACATCCATCATGTAAACTGTCATGTGTATTTAAATTCTGTAACTGTAAATGGTTGTAAAAAGTACGTACAAAACTGTGACTGTTGACTAATATAAGAGAAACAAATGACTTTGCGAAGCTGTTGTGTGTAAATAATTAACTTCAGGGTTGCAACAGGAACTCCAGATGGAGGTTATGATCATGGTGAGAAATCCTGCACACTAAAATAAATCATCAAAGTCTCAGCTGGTCTTTTTATTAATAGCGCTTCCAGCATGGAATCGTGACCCTCGGGCGATTTTTCAGGGACCTTAAAAAGTTTTCTGTTCTACCACAGAGCACAGAGAGAGCACAAATCTGTCTGTGTATCTCTGCCTCAGCGAGCCACAGAGCTGCAGCAGCAGAAAACATGCTAATTAAAAAGCTAAAAATAATCTCCGTCATTGAGAATTTCCCTAATTAGGTGAAGACTTTGACTGGGCCGAGAGGATAATGGTACAGCAGTCCTGAGTGAGAGACGCAGATGGCTGTAGGGGAGGGACGCGTGGGACGACTCAACCACCACTTGGGGAGGAAGAGCTCTCCGAAAGCCGGCAGCACCGCAGCATCGGGCCTCATTACTCAATCAATCCGCGCTGAAATCAGAGTCACGCCCACCCGTGTTCACGCGGTACAGCCGAATATCCTCCAGTACAGACGGCACGGCCCGAACGCCGGGCTTATCGTTCATACAACACCTCAGTTATACACATCCGCCCTTCTGGTTCTCCTCCCGTATCACACGCGCTCTGTCCATCAGCCGCAGAGTCGGCGACCTGGACAACGACAGATCCAGACATGTCGGCTTCTTATTCACATTTCCTCACAGAGAGAGAGAGAGAGAGAGAGAGAGAGAGAGAGACAGGAGAGAGAGAAAATAAAAGGAAACAAAAAGGGAAAACAATAAATAGAGACAAAAGACAGAGACAAAAAGATACAAATAAAGAGAAAGACATGAAAAGACAAAGAAAAAAATATATAAATAAAGAAGATAAATAAAATTAAAAATATATAAGGAAAACAGAAAAAGGAAAGAAAAGAAACTAAAATTAAGGAAATTAACAATTGAACAAAAAGGAAAAAGAAAGAAAAGATGAAAAATTAATTAAAAAAACAAAGAAATGAAAAAGTAAGAAATAACTGAAAAAAGAGAGAAAGAAAACAAGAAAAGACAGGAAAACATACAAGAAAGACAACAAACAAAAACAAACAAAAAAATTAAGAAAAAGTATAAAGACAAAAAGACACAAAGAAAGAAAAATAGAAAGAAAGGAATGCAAAAAAAGGAAAACTAAAGAAATAAAGAAAAAAGATAAAAAGAAATAAAGAAATAATATACCTCCATGATATGTTAAGGATTATTATTATTATTATTATTATTATTATTAATAATGTTGCCCATGTTGTGTGTCCGGGTGTGTTTCTGCGGCTGTGTTGTGAATGTGAAACGGGTTTCTGTTCAGTCGGTCTCACAGATTAACCCTGATGAACATTAGATTATAACTCTGAGGCTCTGTCCTAGAGAATGTTTTTCTGTTACGTTTTCTTTCCATCAGTTGTTTCTTTCCTGCAAGGTTTTAAACATGTCAGGTGGAACTGAGACGGAGGAGACGTGTAACCCTCCCCGAGTGAAAGCGTCTCGGCGCGAGCATGTGCTGCAGACGGAGAGGCCGAGCGTCGCGGGGTTTGGGGTCAGATGGAATCAGATTAACTCCGGCGCTGACGTGCTCTCTCTGGCTCCGCGTGTCACATGTCACTCCTTCATACTTCCCAACAATAACTCCCAGATGTTCTCTCTGCACCACTGGCTTTAAAATTCCCAGAGTTCATTTTAACCCAAGAGCAAGCACTGTAAAGCGCTGATCCCATTCCATACTGAGGGAAATCAAACCCATGCTTAAAGAACCGAGTGATGGTGAGAGACAGCAAAAAAAAAAAAAAAAATGATCAGAGGAACTGAAGATCTTACATTTCATGAATGAGGGTTTCTCCTCCTCCGGTATCCTGGACAGTCATAAAGGTCTCGTCTCCTTCGACCCCACAATCTGACCAACACACTCGAGTTTCAGCACGCAAAAACATCACCAGCGGGATCGTTACACACCAGCTCACACACGGCACAGAACAGTGATAAATACAGGCGTTTACTACCAACTGCACGATCAGCACCATGATAACTGACAGATACTTCGACCAGGACATGCATCGTATTTCCCTATTATGCAGAATTCACTCTGTAGTCTGGTTTAGACATTCAGGTGGGTCTCTGGTCTCCATGTATGAACAAAAAACATGAGGTGAAAAAAACATTCCCTGCTCTTTGTCCTTTTTTTTTTTTTTAAAGATTTTTTATTAGTCAGGGATTAAACTGCAAATAATAGTTCTTAATTCATATAAAGCTCAGTAATTGCTAAGCGCTAATGGTAATCTAACAGGGTTTTTTGCTGGACTAAGAGAGTCATTAGCACTTAGCGGTCTTCTTCAGATCTCATTTGTGTTTTGGAGTGGCCAAGTCAAAGTCTGGTGTTACATCTGATCGAGGTGATGTGGCGTGACCTTAAACAGGATTAGGATTAGGGGGCAGTTACTGTTTCATATAGGGCCAGGCAGGCCTTTTTTTTCCTTTATAATAATAAGTTTACTTATTACTTATTGCATTTACTTGGGTTACCTTTGTGTAATATTATAAAAGTTGAAACCTTTGATGATTTGCGTCACTGGGTTACTGATCAGAAGGTCTGTGGTTCGATTCCCAGACGCTGGCGGGCCCTTGAGCGAGGCCCCTGACCCTCTCTGCTGCAGGGGTGCTGTATCATGGCTGACCCTGCACTCTGCGAAAAAAGAATTTCACTGACAGTATCAGACTCTGCATTCTGGTTGGCTCTAGAAAGTTCCGCGCTTCCTAAGAGAGGCGATCAGCGGCCGTTTATTCAAAGCTATAGACACTGAAACAGCACATCTGGAAAAGACGTGAAACAGAAAGAAAAATCAAGCAGGGGCACTAAAACAGTGAAGCATGATGTATATTAGACATGTGGATGGACAGTAAGCCTCAGTACAACAGATCGAAAGGCAGGATGAATTTACCGTACAGAGCACCCGAGGGTACACGAGTCCGTCTGGTAGCACTTTAGCACTTTTTCTTTTACAGTACTTTGGGAATGAGCAAACTGCGGTAGCTGAGAAGTGCAAAACAAAATATAAAATTAAAAAAACAATACAACAAATCGGAAAACACGACGACATGTCCAGAAACAAAATACCAAATGAGAAAACACAACGACGATTCAGTCAAACTTATCGCTGATTGGAAGAGACATCTGTCACTCAAAACATACAGGAAGTACTGTCAAGTGAAGTCAAATTTATTTTTAAAGCACATTTAACACTACTTACAGTAGTTGGCCAATGTACTGCACAATCCTAAAATACTAAAAAAAAAAAAAAAAAAAATCCTTAAAAGAAAATACTTCTAAATGTCCGTGAGGCTGCGGTACTTCCTGTATATTTTGAGTGACAGATGTTTTGCCCAATCAGCGATAAGAATCAACATGTTTACGTTGGGTTGCGAATTAAATCCTACCGCTAAGCTTGAGCGACAGACGTCTCGTCCAATCAGTGGGAAGAATGTCATTCGTAAGCCACACCTACCTTTTTTCACCTTGTTGATTCTTACCGCTGATTGGACGAGACATCTGTCACTCAGAATATACAGGAAGTACCGCAGCCTCACGGACATTTAGATGTATTTTCATTTAAGGATTCATTTCATTATTTTAGGATTTTACAGCACTTTGGTCAACTAAGTTGTGCTAAATGTACTTTTAAAATAAGTTTGACTTCACTTGACAGTACAGCTTGTATGTTTGAGTGACGGATGTCTCTTCCTTAATTCGAGAACTTTGCCTACCTTTTCTGGTTTGACTGAATTGTCGTTGTGTTTTCTCATTTGGTTTATTGTTTGGGGTTTTGTTATTTGGATTTTGAATGTTATTTTGCTTTCTGTTTTGTTATTTTGTTTTGCACTTCACGGCCACCGTAGCAAACACTGCAATGTGTAAAAAAATTAAAGTTATTAATTATAGATCTACACTGAACAGGTACACAATAAATAGTCGTAAAAAATGACGAGTGATACCGTTATTGTCTTGGCCTTGCACATCTATCTATAAAATCTATGTTTTGTGCAGCCTCCTAGGCCCAACCTCCCTTGCATGGGATTAGATCACATGACTTGAGACCTCACTATGATTTTATTCAAATCAACAATCATGGCGGACGCAGAGCCGAGACGCAAAAAAAAAAAGATGGAGCTTTTTACGGAATCTTCAAAAAAATCCCAAGCACTCGGTGTCATCAGAGAAAGACAGAGGGCACAAGAATTTAAAGGGGACAAACCAATACCACTATGGCATCATTTTAGAAAAGGGGGGATTTAGTGTTTACATTGAGTGTCACTCCATACGCTACACGCTACACTAGATGAATGTCCGGAACGAACTGATGACGTCCTGTAGTGGTGACGGCTTGTATGCCCTGCCGCATGCGCCGCGTGTCACCGCTGTCCCTGAAGTGCTTGTGGATTCTCTGGGCATGTGCACGCTTCACCTCTCTGATGACCCGGGACAGTTTGGCCCTTGCAGTTCTTAGCGCCACCTTGTCTCGGCTCTTCAGAAGTGCACGGTAATCTCAATATAATGTCACACAGAAAGTTATTAAGCACTTTTCAGCAGAAGTTTAAGGCATCGTCACAGCTGACCCTTTTGAGAAATCAAAAATCCCTCTGCAATTTTGCATCGTCAATTCCTTGAGTCCACAGAGGCCCGGTTTGGTGGCGATCGGATGAATTGCCTAGGAAGAGTTCATCAAAATCCACTGGGTGTGTTTTTCAAACGACCCAAAATAACTGACTTCCTGATGAGCGGAGCGACATGTAATGTGTAAGTTGTTCAGCTCAACGAGCCCTAAATATATAGAGTCCAAAAGACTTTTTGAGCATGTTAAGACCCCCACAAAGGCAGGATGGTGGGAAAAACAAGAGGGACACATACAGTAGGGCTGAGTTCATGGTGCCTGGGCCCGAAAAGAAAAAGAAATGAAAAAAGAAAGACAACAAAGAAAGAAAGAAAAGAACAGACAACAGAAAGGAAGGAAGGAAGAAAGAAAACCAAAAAGACCAATAAAAATAAAAACAGAAATAAACAAGAAAAGAGGAAATGAAAAAGAATGAAAGACAGGCCTGGGTACAGTGTGAGGTGATCGCTGTCGCTTGATATCTGACTGGTCGACTCTGCTGGAATCAGACAGAAGTTCCTGAACCCGATGTTAGAACTATTAAACAAATAAAAGGCTTTGAAGTAAATTATGCATTGTTAAATTAAAAACATTGTCCATGTAACATTTATAATTTTGATATTTTAACACACACACACACACTAAGAAAGGACAAGTCCTTCTCCAGCACGTCCCACATTGTGCCCGAAGCATCAACAGCCATAAAAGCTGAAATGCAGAGAGTAAAATAGTGGATTTATCTCGTTAGCATTTCCTTCTCCTAAACCAAACGCGCGCTATTCAATTAGTCGCACGCTCAAGGCCTCCAAATGGAGACAGCGTCCATTAAAGAGCAGCAGAGTCCTGTCCTGCCCTGCACAGCACCTCTTTCTCTCCTTAATACACAACCATAAAACAAGCCCCCAGCAATTATGTATTTTATAGAGAATCATCTCAGGCCGCAGCACAAACCCACATCCGCCCCTGAAGAACAGCCCCGGTGCAATAACCCCGCGCTGAGACCCCCCCCCCCCCTTCTCCTCCCCCCACGGCTAATGGCAGCGAATGGAGCTGTGTGTGGTCTGATCTAATAACTCACTCGTCCTGACTCTAATGGCTTGTTTTTTGGGAACGTCCCCGATCTCTGTCCCCCGTCTCTTTATCCTCTCTCTCTCTCTCTCGCTCGTCCCATTCAACCCACCTCTCTTGTTCTGTGTTCTTGTCCCCATCATTATCTCTCTCTTTTTCTCATCCCTCGTTGTTTCCTTTCTTGTCATGCTTCTCTCTCCCTCCTGTCTGTCTCACTCCCTCTATTTCAGCTCACCTGTTTCTCTCACTCATCATCTGTCTTTCTCTCTTGTCTCTTCCTCTCTCATCTCTCACACACCCTGCTTGATTTTCTCTCGTCCCTCTGTTTCATCTCTCTCTTGTCCCATTGCTCTCTCTGTCTTTGTTGTCTCCCTATTTCAAACCTCCACCTCTCTTATTTTCCTCTCTCCTCTCCCTCACTCGTCTCTTCCCCGATCTCTCATACGTCCCTCTTTCTTGTGCCGCACTCATACTTTATTTCCATCTCTTTTCCTGCTCTCTCTCTCTCTCTCCCTGCTCATTTTATCTAGCTCTTAATCTACACTTCTTTAGAGTAAACGGAACAATTTAAATATACGTTGGTAAAAAAAAAAAAAAAATTCAAAAAGAAAAGTAAGAAAGAAAGATAACAATGTCATATGTGTGTGTGTGTGTGTGTGTGTGTGTGTGTGTGTGTGTGTGTGTGTGTTGCTGCCTTCTCTGGACTGGGCAAATAAAAGAGACAAGCGCACTGCAGAATCTGGTTATTTTTCTCTCCCTGCACACACTGACTCATCACACTGCTTTCACACTGGCCTTAAAAAAGCAGTTTCATTATCTTCCCCTCTGTGTGTGAGCTCCTCTCTGACATGTTGTTCCAGAACATACACTAGTTAAGCCGGAACTGACAGACAGCATAGGCACAGGAATGATGTCATCAGGGGCGGGGCATCACAGAGGAACTGACCAATCAGCAAACTGAATCTCCAGGATGACTTCCACGTTGTATGTGTGTAAGGTTTGTGGCGTGATGAAGAAGAGGTCATTATTCTCCTCTAACAATAAACGAAGAGGGTGAAATTGTTTTCCGTGTCATGTGACACTTTGTATCCATCTATAGCTACATTTAGTGTTCTATAACCTGAGATCCTTTGATCTCATAGCAGCTACAATCAGCCGTTTCATCAGCAGACTCTCTCTTTTTTATTCTCATAAAGTTAATAAAGCAAAGTAATTTTTTAACAAAAGACAGTTTTAAACTAATTATTTATATAAATGCTGAATCTTTTCCTGAGCACAGGTGACGTTTTCTCTACAGCTGAGAGTGAAATCTTTAGTACTTACGGAAAAAAGCAGGCCTTTGTGCTAAAGTGGGTCAAAGTCTGTTCGAGGTTG
>QNUK01000693.1:261317-303817 GCA_013621035.1 Clarias magur | reverse complement strand
GTAAACATGTCAGTGTCTAATATAATATCTGTTGAAGCTAATGTAGCGTTAGCATGAATGGATGTTAAAGATGGAGGATATGAAGCGGTGTGCGCGAGTCTACGTATTCATCTACATCATCTTCAGTCCCATCATTCACTCTGATAATAAAATCAACAGTTTTGCCGTCACGTCTGCTGTTCATTTGTATTGTTTTTTTTTTTTGAGTGATCGAACAGCAAACATGATGAACCTCACCAAACACACTGAAGGTCAGTGAAACTGCTCGTACACACTCTTACACACTGAACGCCTCCACATCTCCACGCTAATGCAGCGCCGTTTGTCTGTAAACGCTCTCGCTAAACCATTCCCCGCCTCGTTTTAAGTGCACATTTCCTGCTAAATTGGTCAGCATGTTTATCGTTTAACAGTCTCATTCTTTCAGGACTGTCTATCTCTTTCTCTCTCTTTTTTTTACAAGCAGCATTGAGCATCCTGGACTCTGGAGAACTTGATACATCAAAATTGAGCTCTCAAGCGCTAAATGGTAGGCTGCATTACACACACACATACAACCACACACACACACACACAGTTTGTCATGTTTGCGTTTGAATTTAATGGTGTTTTGATTTGTACCGACTCCGAGACTCTGAAAGCTGCAAATCAGCTTCCTGTTTGAAAGCCGGAGGAGATTAATAGGGAAGTGAGAAGCAATGAACTCGTCTTCACGCTCTCAGCGTAAATCAGGCTCAATTGGTGCACTCACGTCTTGTGACAATAAACACACACACACACACACACACACACACACACACACACACACACACACACACACACACACAAACAGACGTCTTCAGGAGATTTGACATTAATTCACATGTGCTTTGACATTCTCGGGATGGTCCTCATGGAGACATTATTGAAACATGACAGACAGACGCACGCATTCTGGACAGCAGGGTGTGATTTGATATCAGGAGGAACAGAGGGTTGATTTAATTAACGAATGATACAGGCGTGTCTCTGAGAAGAAGGGCATGTCTGAGCGTCGTGCATAGGCATGTCTTTGGAAGGGACAGGTGAAGGTAGTTTAAAGGGAGACAGATGGGCGTGAGCTCGGGTGGGGTACAGTGATGTGTCTGATTAAGGTAAATGGTCTTGTCTCTGGGTGGGACAGACAAGCAGGGGTTTGAGTTGAGCGTGTGGGTGTGTCTTTGGTTAGGACACTTACGTGCGTTTAAGTGGAATTGATGGGGTGTGCAGTTGAGCAAGACTAATGGGGTGTGTCTTTATATGAAATACATGTGAATGTTTTTGAAGTGGCAGAGACAGATTTGTCTTAGAGCGAGATAGATGTGTCTTTGAGAGGAACAGGAAGGCATGTATTTTAGGTTGGACAGACAGGAACTCAGAGTGGAACAAATGGACACTTCCCAGGGTGGGACAGTTGGGCGCGTCCTACAGTAAAAATAAGGGAACAATTCTAAGTAATACAGAATGGCGTATTGCAGTAAGATGGATGGGTGTCTCAGAGCGGGACTGAAGGACGTGTCTGAGAGTGGGACAGATGGGCGTGTCTTAGAGTGGGACTGATGGGTGTGTCTCTGAGTAAAAGATGGGCGTGTCTTAGAGTGGGCCTGATGGGTGTGTCTCTATATAAAAGGTTGACTTCAGTACAGACTTACACTAAAAAAAAAAAATAAAATCAATTAAACCTGCTGTTTGCTGCGTCAGACCTCGAGTCTCACTGCTGTTTCTTTTCCTGACTGATCCTGACTGATGCATTTTCATTACAATCCCAGTGTGTGTGTTCTGTTCTTCTTTGGTCCGTGTACTGAAACTCGAGTGTGTTGAACAGATTGTGGGGTCGAGCGAGTCACAACCTTCCACCTCGACTCTCAGTCAGCGATGCAGCAGAAACTAAATCCTGTGAGTGTCCGGGCCAGCGAGCCGTGTTCCTGTAAACCGAGCTCGGGTTCTACAAGTCATTCGGACTTATTTAACATACAGATTTATTTAATGTAAGAAAAAAAAAATAAATAAAAAGCCATAACATTATAAAATGAAACCAATTAGAACTCTCTTGAAAAAAAAAACACATGAAAGTGCTTTTAAAATGTATAAAAGTTTAAAAAATGAATTTATTAAATGAATGATTTAATATATGTTGCGCACATTTCTGGAGTCGACACTAACATTCTACAGAGAGACACAGAGACAGAGAGAGAGAGAGAGAGACAGAGAGAGAGAGACAGAGACAGAGCTAGAGACAGAGGGAGAGAGAGACAGGGAGAGACAGGGAGACAGAGAGAGAGAGACAGAGAGAGCCAGGGAGAGGGAGAGAGAGAGACAGAGAGAGACAGGGAGAGAGAGAAACAGAGAGAGAGAGAGAGACAGGGAGAGAGACAGGGAGAGAGAGAGAGAGAGACAGAGAGAGACAGAGAGAGACAGGGTGAGAGAGAGACAGAGAGAGACAGGGAGAGAGAGAGAGAGAGAGACAGAGACAGAGAGAGAGAGAGAGACAGAGAGAGACAGAGAGAGACAGGGAGAGAGAGAGAGACAGGGAGAGAGAGACAGAGAGAGAGACAGAGAGCCCCACTGACCCCCCCTGTCTGCCCCACCTCACCACTGATCCCAGCACTGCTCTGTGTTACACACACATGTTCACCCTGACTGACCCCCCCTGTCTGCCCCACCTCACCACTGATCCCAGCACTGCTCTGTGTTACACACACATGTTCACCCTGACTGACCCCCCCTGTCTGCCCCACCTCGCCACTGATCCCAGCACTGCTCTGTGTTACACACACATGTTCACCCTGACTGACCCCCCCTGTCTGCCCCACCTCACCACTGATCCCAGCACTGCTCTGTGTTACACACACATGTTCACCCTGACTGACCCCCCCTGTCTGCCCCACCTCTCCACTGATCCCAGCACTGCTCTGTGTTACACACACATGTTCACCCTGACTGACCCCCCCTGTCTGCCCCACCTCACCACTGATCCCAGCACTGCTCTGAGTTACACACACATGTTCACCCTGACTGACCCCCCCTGTCTGCCCCACCTCACCACTGATCCCAGCACTGCTCTGTGTTACACACACATGTTCACCCTGACTGACCCCCCCTGTCTGCCCCGCCACCCCACTGATCCCAGCACTGCTCTGTGTTACACACTCTGCAGCAGCAGCAGCTCGAGCATTGGCCACGCCCCCTGCACGAGCCCCGGACTGTGCTGCCCTCTCCTCCCGCACACACACACCGCTCGGTCCTGCCTCTGCACTGTCCTGTGTCCTGTGTGGACAGAGCACCCTTTTGTGTCCTATGTCTCCACACTCCAAACACCTCATGTTCCCGGTGCTCGCGTACAACATGTAAGATTTCCCCTCGTGCGCGACTCTGAAGGAAATCTCTAGACTGGGTTCCTTCAGGAACATCAGCACGCGCCGCCTGAACGACATGACGTGCCTCAGCTCCGGGTGTCTGCAGTTTAACGGCACCGTTTTAATGCCGCTCGCTAACTTCCCGAAGCGGGAGAGCTCGCGCTCGATGTCTGTGTTCGCTATGAACGGCGGCACGTTAGAAATCGTTACGGCGCTCGTGGCGGAGGCCAGCGGTGTGAAGGGAAAGAAACTTCCACTTACCGCGACTCCGTGTTCAATCAGTTGGTCCGCGAGATGTTTTTCCTTCAGAAACACGACTACGGCCTTGTTCATCCGCGACGCCGACATTATATTAGCGAATCCCACTCGCGCGCCCGCGGCCACCAGGACCTGCTCCACCGTGACCTCGGGACTCGCCTCACAGCGCGTGCCGTGTCGGGGTGAGAGCGGCTGGGCGCCGGCACTCGGCCCCGCCGCCATCTCACCCCACCGGGCCTTTTCCCCTACACACACAGGGGCTCGCTCAATTTTAATTAATATAGGATTTATATAGGATTTCTCCCTTTTTTTTTTTCTTTTTTTGTTTTTGTATTTTTTTAAATTTTTTTTATTATATATATATATATATATTTTTTTTAACCCCCCCTTATACACACACACACACACATATATCTATATATATATATATATATATATATATATACTGTGTTCCACCAAAAGACGAGAAAAAAGAAAAGAAAAAGAGTTTAAACAGTCGCTCTCACACCCCACGCACCGCTCTCACACTCCATGCACCGCTCTCACACCGACTCCCAGCATGCACCAGAGAGAGAGAGAGAAAGAGACAGACAGAGAGACAGAGAGAGACAGGGAGAGAGAGAGATTTATCATGGCTGTAATGGAGGTGAGAACTGGACCTAATGGCTGCACCAAAACATACAATTTAGTTAATCCACACAGTGTCGCCTGATAACAGTAAGCTTCGGTTGCTAAGCAACGCAGCAGGCAAAGATTACAGTGTCCTACCTGTGTTTTAAGAAAAGTGTTTTTTGTAAGAAATAGTGGTTTTGTAAGGAATAACAGACTTTTATTGCAGTGTATTGTGATACAACATGATGCAAGTCAAGTGACTGGTGTATGACGGCGGTGTCTGTGGTGTGTTATTCTGCTCACACCTCAGCGACGCGACAGTTACAGTTATACTGATTAATTTACTAACGAACAACACATTCAGGTTTTTAATGATATTACCAGTTAATATAAACACGATCCTGCACTACTGCTGCATGGGATGTAATAAATTAACACCTTCTATAAAACAGAACTGTGTGTGTGTGTGTGTGTGTGTGTGTAATCCAAGGATCTTATAACAGCATATCAGGTTTTAGAACGAAAGACTTCAAGCACACTACAGTGATGAGACACAAATGTTAAAAAACATGTGAACGGTGCAAACATGCTAAAGAAGATCCGGCTGACGCGGCTCGGCTGCAGTCGTTCCTGTGAACATGCAGTCAGTGGAACGCCGGAGAATCTCGAACACTGTGTCTCCAACTTATGATGAAGAAGAGTTTGTGTGTGTGAACTGCACACACACTCATTCCCGCTTTGACAGCCCTCGAATATTGTTTATGTACTAGATGCACCTTGTCAGCCTCGTAAGGAATCTCTCAGTATCGTCAATGGGTTTAACACAGTTTGTCATGTTACAAGTCTTTTTCCTCCTTTCATGCAGCTTTACATTAGCACACAGAGACGCGTAAATGTTTTATCTTAGCGTCATTAAGAGCCAATCGTGTGGTTAACGCAGGTAAACAGTCCACTTGTGTCCAGGACTCCAGTATTAAAGCCTATTAAATCCCACAAAGACAGAAAGCCGCTTCATCACTCGTTAATAATGCAGGAGAGTGGAACTGGAAGAGGGCGCGGCAGTGGCGGCAGCGGCGGCGGTGGCAGCGCGTCATCTCCATTGTCGGACCGTGCGCTCTCACTCACGCTCTGTGTGTGTGTGTGTGCGTGTGTGTGTGTAATTAATAGGGTTTCTCTGAGAGCCATTAACAAGGCAGTGTAATGGATATTACGTGTTTCCTCCACACGCGTCCATTTAGGACCCACGTTCAGTTTGTTATTAGGCAACTCTGTTCATGCTCGATAAATTGCACAACGATTGGTCCCTTGTGTGAAGTAACTTTAACACACACACACACACACACACACACACACACACACACACCACTGCACCATGGACCAGAGACCGTAACACTCTGTTCCAGGAAGAGGGAGAGGAGAGAAACCTAATAATGAGCCGAGGTCTTAAAGAGCTCGACTGCAAACTGGGTTTAGTCAGATAGTTTACTGATCCCATAAGGGACAGTGTCTTGTTAGAGAAAACACACACACACACACACACACACACACACACACACACACACACACAGAAATACATTAGAGCAGAGCAAAAGATCATAAGATCAAAAGATATATCTTTGTAGGTATATTTGAAATAAATCACACACAATAAATGAATCAATCAATTAGGTAATCAATGAGTTACTCAACTAATTAAGCCAACAATATCTATAAGAAGGACAGTTTAGTCTTGTACCAAGTGGTTCTGGTCAGGTGTAAAGTTAAAAGTGATGTTTTGTATTTTAAGTACAGTGGAACCTTGGATTACGAGCATAATTTGTTCCGGAAGCAGGCATGAAAACTCAAATCATTCGTTCCACAGCCAATAAAAACTAATAGATAAAAAGAACCTGCACTTTACCTTTAAAAAAGTAAAAATAAATCCTTGTGTGTGTGTGTGTGTGTGTGTGTGTGTGTGTGTGTGTGTGTGTGTGTGTCATAGTAACATCCACAGGAACAGCAGGACCCAAGGTTTCCCAGCAGAACATCACCCACAGCATCACACTGTCTCTACAAATAAATAAATAAATAAATAAATAAATAAATAAATGCAATTAATCTACAACACAGTTTAAAGTGGTGGTGGGGGTGGGGGCGGATCTTCATGGATAAAACCAATGCTTGGGGTTTAGAGGGTGTGGCTATGAGAACATCAGTGAGCTCAGGCACTGAAGTCGGGATGAAGTCGATGAGGCTCCACTCTTCCACTATAACACACTCTTCACACACCATGATGTTATGTTCAATACCATAGGGAAAGGTTCTCCGTCAAGACTTTCGGACGTGCGATTCCTCACTCATGTCTCGTCTGCTCCAGAGAGTTTGTCTGGTCCACTACTAAACTTTCAGATGCTCCTCTTTCACTATCCAGTCACACTGTATCTCCTGCAAATGTACAGCAGAAGGATGCAAAGCTGTACAAGTTTGTACATTGTCCACCCGTTAATTAATAAATTCAGGTGTTTAATTCAGTCGGGCCCCTTATCCCCAGTGAAGGACAATCTTAATGCTTCAGCATACTGAGACATCTTGGACAATGCTCTACTTCACTGAACTCCGTGCCAGCAGTTTGGCGAAGGCCCTTTTCTATTCCGACGTGACTCCGTCCCCGTGCACAAAGCGAGGACTATAAAGACACGGTTTGATGAGTTCGGTGTGGAAGAACTCGAGCGGCCCGAACACCGAGCCCTGATCTCAACACCATCGAGCACCTTTGGGATGAAGTGGAACTGGAGATTGTGAGCCGGACCTTCTACAGAAGGAACGGACACACAGAAACTCTCCGTCATTTTGTGGACGGCTGTCAGAGAAGAGTGGAAGCTGAAGTGTGTAGTGTACACCACACCATAGTTTAGTCCATGTAGTGTATGTGTGCGTGAAAACACCTGAACTTGATCATCCAGAGGGGTGTACAAACTTTTTGCATTATAGTGTATCTGACATTTTGAAAATGCAAACATATTATTATAAAATTCTTGGCTCAAAGAAGAAGTGCAACATTTATATTATATTATATTATATTATATTATATTATATTATATTATATTATATTATATTATATTATATTATATTATATTATATTCAGGTTTTTGACAGAAAAAGCAAAATTCACCAGAAAGGAGAGTGTAACGTATAATCAGTTAATCAAGGACTAAATTACAGTGTAATTTCAGTTTATTATCCACGTCCGTCTTCTGCAAAAGTTACAGAGGCTGCTGGAGGACAAAAACCCTGTTATGGTTCCTAAAAATACGGCCAGAGGTGAGAAAGTCCCGATAGTGCTTTGTTCAGCAACAGAAAGACCAATGAGACACTTTGCATAAACCCTTAACATTACAGGTTCCACATTTCGTCCCTTTATACAGTCATTTGGAGTAAATGAGGCGTTTTGAGAGCTCCTAAACGCAGACTCAGCTTTGTGTAACAGCCGTGAATCTGCACCCAAAAAAAAAAAAAAATCATTCCAGAAACATTAGACATTAGATCCCTGAGGTGTGTGTGTGTGTGCGTGTGTGTGTATGTGTGTTTCTGGATCAGAGCAAAACCCCCTGATTTATGGCTGCGTTATAGGACCCAACTTTCTGCACTTCATCGCTTTCTCAGAGTGCTATGTAAATGTTAAAGTGTCCATTTAAAAAAAAAAAAAAAAAAGGAACTAAGCACACGTCCAGCTTTGTAAAAATAAGCCTTAGGCTATTAGGCGATGCCATGGGTGAGCATGGAGAAAACATTATGCACTGCTCTATCCGTTAAGGCATAAATTCAGCCCTAATTGTCGGCGAGGGGGGAGGGGGGAGGGGGGGGGCGAACACGGGCGCTTGGTAATGGCTCTCGTAGGAACATTAGCAGGAGAAGCAGAAGCTCCAAATCCAGCGTCTCGTCCCCTCTGGTGGAGCCTGAACCCCTAACGTAGGGCCATAAAGCAACCACAAATGCACAGCAGAATGCTAAGGCCAGGAACATTCGAAACCACCGGCGGTGGCGAGGACGAGCCCCGATGCCCGATGAAGTCATGAGGAAAATGGAGCGAACTGACCGATAATGGCGGCGCTTAAGTCCGAGGTGCTGATGCCGAGGGATTTTAGTGGTAAAAGGGCATTAGTGAGGCAGACGGAATGCGAATTAATAGCCAAGGATGCGGAGTAACTCCATCAGAAACGTGTTACTGATGGCTCAGCAGATAAAACAGCAGAGATAATGTCTGCCGCAAGACCACTGCCACCACGCTCTGGCCCACTTTAATCGTAATGGATGTGTTTTCAGGTTGTTGTTTTTTATTGTCTGTTTCTTTTCCCCGCAGACGGAAAACAATTTGGAGCATTAAAGAAGAACCACAGCAGGATCCATTAACCGAAACACAAGACGAGGTTTTAAATGAACAGATGCTAAAAGCAAGAAGTGCGATTAGGTGTGCGCACCAGGAAGTACTGTAGAGCAAAACATGGACCAAAATATGATTGTTTCTTTAACACAGTCATTATTAGACTGGCTGGTGTGGTGCAGCTGTAAAGTTACTTAAACTGGTATTAAAATCCAAAACATGGAACATCGCAAATATGATCAGAGTATTTCAGAGTATTTCAGAAATCTCGTACATATAAAAACATCAAAGCAACCACAGTTCATTTATATAGTATTAACAATATATACAATAATATATTATTATTATTATTATTAGTAGTAGTTATGCATTGATCATTCATAATTATCAATAATTTAATATATTATTATAGCTATGATTATTTATTTATTTATTTATTTTTATTTATTTATAATAATTATGAATTATCAATGCATGAATAGAGATGATTTAACAGAAAGTTAATTTGGTGGTGTAGTGGTTCGCACTGTCACGTTGCACCTCCAGTGTGCGGGTTCGATTCCCGTCTCTGTGTGCATGGAGTTTGCATGTTCTCCTCGTGCTTGGTGGGTTTCCTCCGGTCCTCCGGTTTCCTCCCACATTCCAAACACATGCACTGTAGGTTAGGTCACTTGGTGTTCCCAAAATTGGCCATAGTGGTATGAATGAGTGTGTGTGTGTGTGTATGTGTGTGTGTGTGTGCCCTGCGATGGATTGGCACCCTTTGTCCTGGGTGTACCCTGCCTTGTGCCCTAAGTCTCCTCCTGGGATAGGCTCCGCCCCCTTTTACCCTGAATACAGGATTAAGTGGTAAAGATGATGAGTGAGTGAGAAAGTTCATTTAACTTTAAATATTAGTTCCATAACTGAGCTATCTGCTTTCAAGCTAACAGTCATATCATTGCAAACTTAAAAAAAAAAGAAAAAATAAGTTTATGACAAAAGTGTAAAGTTCAAGGGTTTTGGGGGTGGAGTTAGTGTTTGTAGTTACAGAGCGGCCAAATAGCGATATTCAATTAAATAAATATTTAATGAATCAGGTTCTCTTTTTAAGTATAAGATAAAAAGCATGTGTAATTGATAGAATTCACTTTTTGTGCAAATTGGAAAAATATTTTAAATTGCTTCAAATGAGCAGGAATAGAGCAATGACCATTGTTTATCTATAATGCCCCCTAGAGGCTAATTGAATGGTTATGCCCTCAGTATGTCCTTCTGAACACCACGTTTTGGCTTTAGGGTATAGCTGCTTTAATGAATATTGAATATTGATGAATACTGGCCACGCCCTACACATTGATTGGCTGAAATAAAGCAAACAGTTTGGCTTTTCAACTTCTCTTTTCCAGGGAGAGTCTGAAATCGATCCACACCGAATCACAGGTGAGTGTAGCTTCACGACTACATCCACTAATTATTAACTAAATTAAAATGGACTTCATGCTGAGAGTTCGCTTTTAAACCTGATTTTTTTTTTTAAAAACCCAGATTGCTTGGAAGTGCAAGCTGACCGTACGGCGCGGTCTGTTCTTCCTGTAAATAACAAGAGGGCTCAGTCTTTGACTTCAGTCTTTGACTTCAGGTGATACGTTGCTAAGAGACTAATGGACACGACACCATTTTCGGTTTCTTGACAGGAGCCACATGCCTGTGGAGAGAACATGAAGCAGAGAGCAGATGCACAGCAGGAAGGACGGTTTGATCCCAACGAGACGTGCTGGTTTAAAAGATGATGCGGATAAAATTCTAGAACTCTGATTGGTCAGGGGAAGTTGATTAACCTTCATTAGGAGGTTTGGTCCGGTGGTGTCGACGAGTTTCCAAGAACATTGTTAATAAGTTATCGTTGCTATAGTAACAGCTTATTGACGTTAGATTAAACAAGTGGGTGTGGCCAGGGACCGGGAGCTGATTGCTGCTGCTATGACTGAGGAACTGGCGCGGCTCACAAACAACTGGACATGGATATGAAGTACGACCCGTTGTTCTTTCATTAATATAAACTGTGACTGTGACATAAGAGAGAAATAAAAGACTTGGACAGAAGCATGTGTATGTGTGTGAGTGTATATGTGATTTAATATACATGAGCTCCTACATGAGAGCTCAGAGAGAGAGAGAGAGATGTGAAAGAGTGAGACTGCTAAACACACTGACCAGTTTAGTAGGGAACGATTGGGGGAACGATGCGGGTCTGATTTTTACTCCCTAGGACTGAATAAAACACACGTTAATCTCAGTACGAGTCATGAGTCACGAGTCGCTTGAAGTTTCTAGAGACCCTTATCTCACCTCTAATCTGAAGGCCGTGACAAATTCACACATGATGAAAAGTGAAGCATCTTCAGAAACTCAAAGTAACTCCAGATGCCAGTGAACAGCAGCCTGAGGATGACCATGAACATGAACTCCAGATTTCTAATGAGTAGGTCTGGGAATAGTTTTTCAGTACGTGTCAGCTGGCACACAGACGGCCTCCTGATTGGCTGTTCAACACCTTCATCACCGAAGCTGCCATGTAAATGTGTAAATACTTTACAGCACCACCTGTGGGATCATAGAGGAACTGCAACATTTCACCTCCTCGAAATGAAACTTTTATAATTGAAAAAAATCATTTTAAAGAATCGATTTCAGAGTCAATTTAGAATTTAAATTAAGCTGGAACACAGATTGGGTGCAAATTAGTATAATTCTGATGGGAAAGTGATGAATTTCAGTAAGCACCTTGTTACAGTTTGAAGGAAAATAAATAAATAAATAAATAAATAAATAAATAAATAAATAAATTGTTCAACCTTAACTGTTTATGCGATGCACGTTAGTGTGTGAAGGTCAAAAAGAAAACAAAAACAGCAACAATCACAGGCGAGACAAGTGTAAAGTTTAAATTATGATGGTTATTTTGGCCCTGAGTTCAGGATTTTAATCTCTCAGATGTAATTAGTGGCTTGAAACGAGCTTGTTTCATGCAAATTAAAAAACGAACAAGAAAAAGGTAAAGTGATGGAGGACAAGCGTCCATACACACCGTTTATTAGCCTGAATTACTGTGTGTGTACTGTGAGATTGTGTTTTTTTTTTGTGTGTGTGTGTGTGTGTGTGTGTGTGTGTGTGTGCATTAAATTATGCATGTTTATGTTATCTGCGGTGTAATCTTTGCAAACACATGTATCTCTGTCCTTCCTGCATGATTAGAGAGCCTCAGGCTTAACTGTACACGTTAACACACACACACACACACACACACACACACACACACACACACACACACACACACACACACACTGAGCACCAGCTCGACATAAGCTAATCTCTTCATCGAGCAGAGACAGAAACAGCCGCAGCCATTTATCACCTTCCTGTCTCTTTACAATAATACACTCCGCTGGTTTAATGCCACACACACACACACACACACACACACACACACACACACACACACACACACACACAATACTGATCTGAGTCTGACAAAACCAAAACACACACATTTTATTGCACAGTGCTACATTATTCAATGTCCCAAAGACACTACAAATCAGTTAAGAACTTTTTTTTGTACACAAAACACACACACACACACACACACACACACACACACACACACACACACAGCAAGAAACACAAACATTTAAAGGTTGCATATTATATCTACCATTTGTTTAACAAGTGAAAAGAGATCACCCTCAATGTGTGTGTGTGTGTGTGTGTGTGTGTGTGTGTGTGTGTGTGTGTGTGTGTGTTTAAATGAAATACCTCTGAGATAATGCACTTGCTGTAATTACCAGCCTCTCCCTCTGTTTCACTCCTCCTCCAAACACACCGTTTTAGTGTCTATGTAAATGAGCAACGAGTCAGGGGCGGAGCTTTACTTATATGATGTCATAGTTAGCTTGTGTAAACCCTGACCGATACAAAAGGACAAACAGAAGGGATTGTAAATTCTGCATAGCAGGTCGTCTTTACAGCCCAGGATTTAACATGGACACACTAAGGTCGTTAACCAATCACATTAAAGAGGCGGAGACAAAGAGTGCAACGTCATAACAAACGAGCAGGGTGAGTGTGAGGATGAGGATGAGTGTGAATGTGAGGATGAGGGTGAGGATGATGGTGAGGGTGATGGTGAGGGTGAATGTGAGTCAATACACACATGCTCTCTCACACACACACACACACAAGCTGATAAAAATGTATCTGGAGATTTATATGGTGAGCTGAGATTCCTGTAAGATTTAATAATGTTCACTCTACTATCCATTCATCACACACACACACACACACACACACACACACACACACACACACACACACACACACACAGTGTCTGCCTCACACCATCTTATAGTCACACTGCCTCCGTCTGTCCCCCTTGACTCTTCTCTCCTCATGTCTTTCCTTCCATGTCTCCATGTCTCTCTCTCACTTCATCTTGTTTTGGCCTCCCTATGCAAAGCCATTCAACTTGATTTCCTTTGTTTTATTTATGTTTTATTAATCTTTAAACGGCGACTCAAAACTTATCTATTTCTCCGGTACTTACAGGACTATCCTCCCTCCAAAAAAAAAACCCTGTTCCCAGTTGTGTTGGACTAATGGCACTTAGTTATTGACCTAGTTAACCCAGTGTAAGTATTTGTCCAGGCATGTGAACTTTAAAGCACTTTTTGTAAGTCGCTCTGGATAAGAGCTTCTGCCTAAATGTAAATGTAATTCCTTCATTTATTCTGTACATTTATGGATTTTTTTAAGTAAAAAAAAAAATACAAAAAACCTACTTATTGAAAATTCATTATAATTATTATGATTTTTGAAATGTATTCCTTCACTGTTAATTCTTCCTCCAATGTAGAAAGAGTTTGAAAGTTTTGAAAGCTCCAAACAATTATTTGTATTTTGATGATTTCAGCTCCTGAAAAGTACGCATTACAAAGAATAACCATCACACGTTATTAACAATCATCATCATCATCATCATCATCATCATTATTATTATTATTATTATTATTATATACATATTGTAATTATTTATTTTCTGTTAGATGTTGTACCAGATAAATATCTCGTCCTTTGTTAAAGCTTTTGGTTTGCTGTATGTGTTTATTAACCGCTAGAGGAATTTCCAGCTGCAGGACTGTCGTTCTCCGTCCCATCCGTGTGTGTAACAGACTTTTATAATCAGTGTGTTATTCAGCATTATGCATCCTGAACATGTGCAATGTTTGCAAATTGAATTGGCGTCCGTGAGAGACTTTTAACTGGCAGCGAGCCAGCCAGGGTTATTTTCCATTTTCAACACAAAAGTTGTTTTGACTGAAATGTGGGAATGAAAAAGATCATTTTTATTCAGGAACTGAACACTGTTCTTGTGAAGTGTTTCAGAAATCAGTGTGTAATGAAGTCTCCACATGCTGCCGGTGTTGTGCCGAATCGGAGAGTAAATCAGTGCTGCTGAAGAGCGTCATTCACCTCCTCAAGCTGGAGTTTATAGCTTTTATTTATTCAATTTTGATTTGAAGCGTCAAGGCAAAGATTCAAACACCCAAATCATTCAAACAGACAAGTGACGGAACTCTAGTTTTCTGAAATCTCACCAGAATGACAATTTTTTATTTTTGTTTTATGTTTGTTTGTACTGTAGTCAAAAAAAAAAAAAAAAAAAGCAGAAGATCCAGAGTCACCAATAAAAGACAGCACTAACATGGGAGGGTAAAAACCAATCTGAAAACATTTACTTGTGTTGAAGGGACAAAAAGTCATTAACCAGGTAGAAATCAGCACAAAAACAGAAAGCGAAACCTCACCATTGTTTCAAAGATCAAAGGGGAAATGAACCCTTTAGCAGTTGCTCAAATTTTCAGAAGGGCCCATTTTAAGTCGCTGTATCTTACTGAAGAAATGTTTTGAGCATAACCTGATTGAGCCATCTCTACCATTCGGTTGAGGTACAGTATGCTGTGCTCTAAAAAACATCCACACTGTAAACCTGAATAAGTTGGCAAAACTCAAAACATTTGAGGTAATCAGTCACATAATTTTTTTTACGTAATGATGTTTCCAGTTGTAAGTAAACAGAACTATCAGTGTTTGTTGTACTCGTTCATATGAATCGTTATTTACTTGCAGTGCTGAGTAGCCGAACTCATACTCATCTCTCGCCTGCTCCTGGGTCGCCACAGCGGTCTGTCACAAGCTTTTACACCAGATGCCGTTCTGAACACGACCCTCCTATTATTATCTGGGTTTGGGACTAGAACTTCATCCAGTGGCTGGGAATCGAACCCGACCCTCTCGCATGGCAGGTGAAACTCCTCCCACTGAGCCTCCAGCGCTCTGGTACAAATCACATAAGTATTATTTTACTTTAGGGAGCCCGGATTTGTACAGATTATACTCACAGCATCATGTGACGCCAGACCAACCCACCATCCTGATCAAAACCGTTTACAGGTGCACTGATGACGTCAGACACAAAATCGCGGCTGAAAGGTTTGAAGTTGGTGGAACTTTAAGGAAACAGTTACTGTGGCTTAACATATCAAACTTGTTCAGCTAACTTGAGACGTGTCATTTCTACAAACTCATAAATACCAAAAAGCTCTAAACACTCATCAGGGTCTATTCATTTGAATGAATTGTAATGATTTAAGTTGTGTTTAATTACATTGAGGTTACATCACTAGATGCTGTTGGGTTTTAAATAGCATGCTTTTATAATTGCTTTGTGGAACTAATGGCCAAAAGTGTTACTCCATGTGCAGTTACTCCATGACACAAAACATTAGCATTTCATGTGACTATTTAAAGATATTTGTAAATGTGATGATACTTTCACCATGAAGTGACATCTCAACCATTTGTTTAGTGACAAAACATTGATTATAACGGCTTTTTTTCTTAAAAAATGGTTACTGTAACTGTAATACTGTATTTATTCAGAACAGACCCACAATGTTCACGATGTTCTCCGTGCAAACACTCAAACAACAAGCTCAGCTAATCACAGCGCTCGGCTCATGTGGGGAAAAGAATAATAGGTTTTGTCTAAAGATAAAGCGTGACCTTTCCAAGTGTTTCCCTCGGCCACAAAAATGTGAAACCAGAAGTGACTTTCCCCCGAGCACCGTGCTGCGCTGAGAGCAGACCGCAACAACGGTGCCGTTAAATCAACCCACAGAGATCAGAGGTGTGGTCCACCCGGGCGGACACGCATAAAACTCACCAAACTGGCAACCCTGAGTCTGAGTGTCCAGCTTGTGTTGGTTATACAGCAGAAATCCTGCGCATGGTACAGGTGAGGTGGAGCAGGAGGCACACCATGATGACATCACATAGCTGACATGCACGTAACCGGTGTTTCCGTGACCCTGTGACCTCGTCATGTCCTCGTCATGTCCTCAAATTCTCAGCTCGTCCCACTTGCAGCGCTGTAAGGGAAATCGAGTGCGCTGGAGGACGAACAGATTTACAAAATGACCTGATGTGCAGCGAATAACGACTCTACGTTTAACATCACAGCAAACCTGACAGTGTTTTCATTCATTTTTCATGTTCCATGGAAGTTTATTAAGTAACTCATTGCTTCATATGTAACTGATATGGACAGCGTTCATCTTGTATGGTGTGTGTCATAAAAATAGTTCATACATCATTGCATTAAATATTTTTCTTTGTATTGTTTAGTAAAAAAAAACATCCATTATTTTATTATTATGATGATGATGATGATGATTATTATTATTATTATTATTATTATTATTATTAAATGATATTGTATTTATTGTTTTTGTTTCTGAAAGCTGAAATCTGGAATAAAGTAAAACACTTGTCATCCTCTCTACTCCCTCTTCCAGCACATTTAAATAATTGATATGTTCTTAAAGACAGCGGGATTTGATCGATCTCTGTGTCACCATCTGAGGGAAGCAAGATTGAGGAATCAAGGAGGCATCAATTAGAGACCTGGGAAGCATCCAGGGACATCGATTAGGAGTCGGCCATCTTTAAAAACACATCAATTGTTTAAATGCTGTCAGACACACACACACACACACACACACACACACACACACACACGCACACACACACACTTCTATAAAACTGAGTGACATGAGTCTATAGCATATAATAAATAATAAATCACACTTTAATATGAACTTTTAATGAACAATAATTAAATAATAATTATGTAAAACTGAGTAAAACCGAGTGTGGAACCTCAGGCAAAGAAGTCAAAACGCCTCGTCCCTGAAGACGTGGGAAAACTTAAAAGCCACAGCTTTTCCTCTGACTGTTACAAAGCACTGACTCTGGAGACTCCTTCCACTAACGTCAAATAAATAAAGCTTCCTTTACAACAAAGACGTCTCCATTTGAATTCATCATCAGGTGAATGGCCGGTGTGTGTGTGTGTGCACGTCCCTGGCCAGTGTGTTATCAGATCCCTGCGTTCTCTTGGTGTTGTTCTGATTCGGAGAACAAATCAGTGCTGCTGAAGAACATTGCTCAGCTCCTCAAGCGTTATCTTCATATTTAATTTGACAAAACATTTAAGATTCAAACGTCAGAGCGATCCCCACGGAGACCTGATGATATTCTTCATTCTTTATGAAACCTCAGTAAATCCAGAGTCACCCATAAAAATAACCAAATAAATACCTATTCATACTCATACTGTATGCAAGAGTCAAATCAAACTAAAAACATGTACAGTGCGTGAAACAGGTGTGAAAATAAGCATTTACAAACATAAATATTTACCAGAAAAATCAACACAAAAGATTTGCTATGAAACAGAGCACCAAGTCTTTCCATTCGAAGCAGATGATCCCTCGAATGCTCTTCTTCTGGTAGAACACATCATCGTCACTATATCTTACTGAATAATGTTTCGAACCTAACCTGGGTGAGCCATCTCTACCAATTGGTCCACTTCGGATTGTCCACTGTACACGTCCCCGTGAATGAGCGGTTGCTATAGAAACAATATCATGACATAACGAGCAGATTAAGATAAAACTGAGATGCTGTTATAGAGAATTAATCTTCTGACATCTTGTCCCAACACCTTCTGGCTAATAAGATTCAAGAACATACAGTAACATCTCCACACACACACACACACACACATGTAATGTAATAGATATACTGTATAATACCCATGTAAATGTACATGAACTCATCATCCTTTTTAAAACTGTAAGCCTGCTGATCCTCGAACCAGATCCACTCTCATCAAACCAGTGATTCATTTCTTCAGGGCTCGCTCAGTGATTTAATGTAAAATCATTAGGCATTTTGAAGTCATAACCCAGACTTTTCAAATGTGTTTCATTTTAATTTTAGAAACAGATAGTGGTGTGATGATGGTACGAGTCAGGACAAATGATAAAAGAATTTAAATAACACTTATTTACTGCACAGTCATCTCAGTGTTTTTTGCTTTATAACAGCGTCACTTCCTCGTGTCTTAGCCCCGCCCACTGTGCACAGAAAAATACAGCATGCAACAAAAGAAAATAAAGAAAACTGTGGACATGTTTCGCTGCTTAGATCATCTGATAAACAATTTTAAATACAGAATAAGATTTACAATTAAGACTATCAGAAATTCTTTTCTTGGTATCTTCACAGCAGCTCTTTCTTAATTAAAGCACTTCATTTACCTTCAAATGAGATGCTGTTCAATCATGCAGTGAGTGATTGCAGATATTACGGTATAATTGTTTTTAGGAAAAAGACACGCCTCCGGCGGGACGTCTCTGATCCACAGGTGACATCGGCATGAGTGATTACGTATTCATTACAGCACCAGGGAAAACCTATCGCATGTTTTTCCAGTTGGAATCTTATAGAGAAGGATGAAAAAGGATGAAAAAAAAAATTAATGCATCACTGAGGCTGATGAAATGAGGGGAAAAAAAAGGAAGGATACAGAGGTCACTTTCAAGAACTTAAACAAGAACTTAAACTCTTATTGCTTCATGAGGCTTTAAAGAAATGTGTCGCAGTGGTGCAGCGCTCGCTCTATCATCCGGAGATGGCGAGTTCGATTCCCGGGTGGTGCTGTAACCTCTCGCAGCCGGAGGTCTAGAGAGAGCTGATTGGCCGAGCTCTCTCAGAGGGGAGGGACTAGAGGTACCTAGTGCTCCTCCCACATTAATCACGGCTCTACAGCCAATCAGGGGCGTCTGTGAGCTCGCGCGAGCGGAGGGAGCGGATAGCGCCGTCCTCCAAGTGTGTGACTCCGCCCCCAACGGTGTGTGAGCGAGCAGTTCGAAAAGATGCGGTCGGCTGGCGTCACGTGGTTCGGAGAATCTATGCTTTAGATAGTCTACAAATAGGAATTGGACACGACTAAATTAGGGAGAAAACCGGGGAAAAATCCAAAAAAAAAAAAAAAAAAAAAAAAAAATGTGTTCCTCATTTATGACCAGCCATTATATAAAAATAATGAAACATATCACAAACACCTTTAATAGATAAAACCTACAGAACTATGAGCATTTCTAGATAACAAAAATAAATAAAACGCATTAAAATACCGTTTATGCTGTAATGTCTAATTTGTTTATCACCTCATACCTGTAACAGTTTTCTCTACCGATTGTCCATTGCGGATTTTTACAAACTACATTATATTTTAGAATATTCACGTACCAACCCTAACCCTGAACACACTCAATCTCACGACAGAAAGTTACATCATTCAAATCTTTAATGAGACAGGAAGAGGAAAAACTAAAGACTGACATTTACAATGTAAAGATGTTGGGTGCAAAAATTAATTAAATTAAATCATTTAAGAAAAAAAGTAAGTAAACAATTAGCATGGAGGCTAGTCTTGTTTATTCTCTCCTTAAAAGAAAAACAGTTTTGACAGCAGAGAAATGTTAAGATATTGTTATGTCAGTATTACAAGAGATAAATTACACATCATATTCAATTCAATTCAATTTGATTGATTCAAATTGATTTTAACAGTTGTCATTGTCGCAAAGCAGCTTTACACAATCAAAAGAATGACAGAAGTGTGTGTGAGATGCCAGTGTGTGTGTATCAGAATGATCAGATGGTCCCTGATGAACGAGCCGAGGGCGACGGTGCTGAGGGAAAACTCCCTGAGATGTGAAGAGGAAGAAACCTTGAGAGGAACCAGACTCACCAGGGAACCCATCCTCATCTGGGTGATAACGGAGAGCAGGGATTTGATCTGCACTCATACTGTGTGTCAGGAGGCTGCAAGTTCAGTAGAACAGTTGTTATAACAGATGCTAATAGATGTTAATATCAATGAGACACAGCACCGAGTCGTTTGGAGGAGGTCTGGTCTTCCTCACCATCACATCGTTCTGCATGTCGAACTGAGTGTAGAAGCTGTTCAGCACATCTGGGCACATCTGGAAGGGAGCCGTCACTGTCATCGGCAGGTGATGATGTCCTGTAGATGAAGGTGGTTTGTACGTGCCACATGCGCCGTGTGTCACCGCCGTTCCTGAAGTGATTGTGGATTCTCTGGGCGTGTGCGCGCTTCGCCTCTCTGATGCCCCGGGACAGTTTGGCCCTTGCTGTTCTAAGGGTCACCTTGTCCTCCGCTCTGAAGGCGGAGTCTCTGGTCTGCAGTTTCTGGTTGGGGCATGAGATGATGTTCTTCTTGACAGTGACATCATCAGTGCACATGACGTGTACTAAACGCAGCCTCCCTAAACATGTTCCAGTCATTGTTCTCAAAACAGTCCTGAAGAGGAGTGATGGCTCCTGCTTGCTTCAGAACCGGTTTCGAACGCTTGACGAGTGGTCAGTATGCTGGAATTAGCATGACACAGACGTGGTCTGAGTAGCCGAGGTGGGGGCGGGGCTCTGCCTGATATGCGCCGGGGATGTTTGTGTAAACGAGATCCAGTGTGTTTTCCCGTCTCGTTGCAAAGTCCACATGCTGATGGAATTTAGGAAGCACTGAATTCCCGTGATAAATAAACAGGTCTACATCTATCAGTCACAAACTCCACCAGCGAGGAGCAATAACTAGAAACTGGCACAATCAGGGACGTCCACTACAGTGATGAGAGCTAGATGATTATATTTCGCTTCAGGAGCTAAAAACAAAGTAGTACATCAGTATACAGAGAGAGAGAGAGAGAAAAGACAATGTATATGATAATCATAAAAAACACCTGCAAAGTATTCATCACTCATCATCATCATCTATAATCCTGTATTCAGGGTCACGGGGGGCCTGGAGCTCATCCCGAGAGACTTAGGGGACAAGGCGGGGTTCACCCTGGACTGGGTCCCAATCCATCGCAGGGCACAGACATACACACACACACACACACTACGGGCAATTACGGAACGCCAAATAACCCAACATACACGTCTGTGGACTGAGGGAGGAAACCCACCAAGCGCAAGGAGAAACTCCATGCAAACTCCATGCACACAGAGACGGGAATCGAACCCGGACCCTGGAGGCGCGAGGCGACAGCGCTAACCGCTACACCACCGTGCCGCCCCTGCAAAGTATTGTTTACTTGTGTTTCATTTAATTATTTACTTGTGTTTAATATTATTTACTGATGTGTTTAATTATAGCACTAAGTTCTGAGTTGATTTTAATTTGCTGTTAATGTTGTATTTCATTTCAATGTTGCTGTTTATCTTCCATCGCCTTTCAATTAGGATTTTGTTTTTGTAACTTTATTATTTAAAAAAAAATGATATTTTATATCATCTCTTTTTGCTTTCCCCCAGTTTCCTTTGTCAAGAAGTTTGAGCTGTTTACAGTGAAAATCACAAAGTGGCATTTTCGTAAATGGGCTTAAAACCCCAAACATGCTAGTCCAATAATTAATCTTGCACGATATTTTTCTAAGCAACAATTCTCATTTAATTATCTAATTCATTAAAAATGCTTAAACATGCGAACATTTAAATTTGAACACATGAGAGCCTAATTTAATTTTTAAGTGCCTAAGAATCTATTTTCTGGATTCAGCCGTTGTCCTGATGTGCCAGCAGTTATTATTGAATTAGCATGAAAACTAGACTGTTAATGCTAAAGCTATTAGCATTATGGTGTATCTATCTGCCACTTTCTCCCGGACTTTGACGCTGCTCCGTTTCTCAGCACATCTTTAAATTACGCTCTGAGTTTCCTAAAGAGACGAGAGCGGCTCTTCTTGTGTTCTTCTTTCTTTAGTTTAATATTTCAGTTTAAAAGGACGCCTCCTCGGTCCTCTCTCATGGCCCCGTCTACAGTAGCTCAAAGGCATGGCTGGGGTCCGAGATCTGTGTTCTACCCCCGCAGCTTGAGTCGTGGTGAGGAACGGTTAAATATTAAGATGTTCACGTTCAAAGCGACTCTCTGAACCCGTCCCACGGCGCCATGGAGAACGCTCTATAGAAACGCTCTGCTTTATGGTCTGTGATGAGCTGCTCACCGCGCCATGGCTCTGTTTCAGAGCAAGAAAAATATTACCGCTACATGAGCGGCTAACTGGAGACGTGTACAAATCTTTCATTCAGGATTTTTAGTTTTTCCACTAAAACAAAAGCAGTTAGCACTGATGCTAGAAGAATGTCGTCAGCGTTTTAGTAATAATTTTAATACGTCATCTTATAGTGTCGTTACAAACTCCTCTTGTAAAGATTTAAAGTCAAAATGTTTGTAACGTTAATAATAATAATAATAATAATAATAATAAAAAACACTAGTCAAGTCAAGTCAAGTCAATTTTATTTATATAGCGCTTTTAACAATTGACATTGTCGCAAAGCAGCTTTACACAATAAAAAGAAGTAAGTTTGTATGCAATGTGCATGAATCAAAATGATAAGATTGGCCCTCACTAGGAGACAAACAAACGAAGCGAGCTGTAACATTCAGAAAACAAGTAAGTTTTGAGTAGAGATTTAAATGCTGAGATGTTATTAACAGAACGGAGAGAGTGTGGTAGAGAATTCCAGAGCTTAGGTGCAATAACACTAAATGATCTGCCCCCCATTGAAGAGAGGCCTCAGGTACCGAGGGACAACAAGAAGGCCGGAAGAGTCGGAAGAACGTACTGAGCGAGACGGGATGTAGGGCACAAGCAAATTGAGGAGATAAGAGGGAGCCAAGCCTTTTAAAGATTTAAAAACAAAGAGGAGAATTTAAAATTTGATGCGGTAGTTAACTGGGAGCCAGTGGAGATCAAACAAGATTGGGTCAGTGTTCTATCCGTAGAGTTTTGAATACATTGTAACCTAGAGATGGAGCTGGCAGGTAAACCAGTGAAGAGGGCGTTACAGAAATCAATTCGTGATGAGACAAATGCATGGATGACAGTTTCAGCATCTTTGGTACTGATGAAGGGACGCAGTTGGGCAACGCGACATAGATGGAAGAATGCAGATTTAGTGACAGATTTAATGTGAGACTGAAAGGAGAGTGTTTCTCCTAAATGTTTGACAGAAGTTGATGTTTTGATGCGAGAGCCAGCAATCTCGCAGGTGAAATTAGTGGAAAGGTTGCTGGTGACTGCTGGGGTGCCAATGAAAATGGTCTCAGTTTTATCCATGTTAAGTTTCAAAAAGTTTAAGCTAAGCCAAGCTCTAATGTCCTTTACGTATGCAGAGATTTTGTCAATTTGGACAGGTAGAGCAGGTGTACACATGGAATAAAGTTGAATGTCGTCGGCATAAAAGTGATAATTAAGACCATGACGTTGAAGGATCAGACCGAGTGGGATTATGTAAATTGTAAATAATAGTGGGCCAAGAACAGATCCCTGGGGAACAACGTTAAAAATCCTAAAGTGTAAAAATGCTACATTGTTGTTATGATATTCTATGTGGGTGCAGTTAGGTGGTTGCTAGGGTAGCACAGGTGGTTGCCTGAGTGTAGTTAGGAGGTTGCCATCGAAACATGCTCAGCTGCTGGGATGTACAGTAGCTAGGTAGATACGATCAGATCTCAGGAGCTTGGTCTGGTGCCGGTGTCCTGTCACAGCTGGTTGCTATAGTTACAGCATCTGTGCGAGACTGTTAATGAAAAAGAATCAGGCTGTAATTCTTTTTTTCCCTCCCTTTTACTTCCTTTGTACAATAATAACAGTCTATGTCTCACCAAACAGTTGAGTGTGTTACAGTGGTAACAGTATAAATATATGTATAAACAGCGCGAGTGTTTTGGAAATGTAGATCCACTTATTCCTCCCTGAATGTTACACAGCAACAGAGAATGTTTACTATTTAAAGGCACATCAGGTTCTACACAAGAGACATAAGCCAAGTCCTGATTGTGACGTTAAGATGCTTAAAGATTTTTTACATTGGCTTTATTATGGCGATTGTGGGCGTGTATGGAGATGTATTCTTGAATCTGATTGGTCAGAAGGTGTTGTTTAATTCTCTAGAACAGCATGGAATCTATGGGGGGGGGGGAAAAAGCGGTTCCTTTTACCTACGCAAAAGTTGTTTTTCTGTGTATAACACTAAATGTCTACAGTCAGTGTGATGTGGGTATAAATAAACATAAATATTCAGCAGGCAGTCAGGGTTTTGGCTTTTCTCCACTACTGAGAGTTTGATTTCCTAGTTCTTCCTGTAGGTTCTTTCTGTTCTGCACTGTATGTATCCGATCTGCACTCCATGTGCCCGGGAATGTGCTTGCGGAGAAACTCATCCATGCAGGACGTGTATGCTCCATCTGTCTCTGCAGGGACAGGAGGACCAGTTCCTCACATGGCTAAGCTCACATAGGCATTTAGCCCCGAGCCAACGAGAGTACAAACCATAAGTGGCTCTCTATATACTGTTTTTACTCTCACGTACAGTACCAGTTTACTGCTTTATTACATGGATAAGGTGAACTGATGTACTTTATATCATGTGTGTTCAGTGAAAATATATATTTTTATTAAAAGAATTATTTGTTTTCCTACCTTTTTACCGTGGGTGCCAATAATTCCAAATGCGAATCAGACTCTATACAGTATACACACATATAGATTTGTCATTGTGAATATGGGATGTTAAGCTCCTGATAGGACGGCCCGTGTGCCTCATGTGTTCTCAATCGGCTCCATCGCTGAGGAGCACCAACATCAGAAACCTCTGCATCAGAAACCTGGACAAGTTGATTGACAGCATGAGCTTCTACGAGAACTTCTCCAGCTTTGCAAAGGTCCCATGGTGCAAGGTCTTTTTTATTTTGATCTAAATATCTCATCTGTAGCATGATTAGAATGTTTCTTTGCTATTATTAATTATTATTATTATATATAATAATAATATAATATAATAATATTAATAAATATTATATTAATAATAATAATATATAAATAATAATAATATAATAAATAAAATAAATTTAATAATATTAATTATTATTAAATTATTTATTGAATAATTTCCATAAATCCTATACATACAGTGGCAAGAAAAAGTATGTGAACCTTTTGGAATTTCATGTTTTTCCGCATTAATTTGGAATAAAATGTGATCTGATCTTCATCTAAATCAAAAGTATTGACAAATATAATGTGCCTGAAATAAAAACACAACCCGTTCTGATCCTTCATGCCTTTTATGATGAGGACAACCATAACATCCTCATAGTGCTGGTGGAAAAGTGTGTGAATCCTTGAGTTAATGACCTTGAGTTGGACCTTTGCTCCACACAAGAATCCTACGCTAATGTGAGCCACGGCTCATCAAAAAGAGCTTTCAGAGGATCTGCGCTCGAGAATTGTTGATTTACATGAAGCTGGAAAGGCTTACAAAGCGATTATAAAGACTTTAGAAAGCCACCAGTCTACAGTAAGAAGTGGGTGATCAGTCAATATGACCCGAAGAGCACAACGAAGACTCATCAGTGAGGTAAAGACACAACCCTGAGTGACCGCCAAAGATCTGAAGGCTTCATTAGAACTGACTAACATCTGTGTTCATGAGTCTATGTCCATGGAGTCAGGGGCAGCTCAGTGTTTTAGGCACTGGACTACGGTTCGGAAGGTCCCAGGTTCAGATCCCACGACCACCAAGTTCTCCATGTTTGGCCCTTGAGCGAGGCCCTTAACCCTCAACTGCTCAGATGTATAATGAGATAAAAAGTGTCATTCGCTCTGAATAAGGGCGTCGGCCAAATGCCTGAATATATCAATGTAAATGTCTGTAGTACTTAGAACTTTAAACGATTAGGGTGTCCATGGCAGGACACCACAAACGAAGCTGCTGCTTACTAAACAGAACATCGAGGTTTGTTTAAAAAAAAAAAAGTGTCAGTAAAAATAAATTAGAAGCTTACGTAATAGAAATCGAAATAGTTATTGTAAAAATGGTATAGAAGACGGATGAAATCCTATAAAATGTACGGTTCACTACAGGATGAAAGAGACTCTTGCTGGAGCAGAACCGAGTCCCTCATGTGGACGTTAATGCTTTAAATGGGACGATGTAAGATGATACCTCGTTGCTATGACAACCATCATCCCAGGACGTTTGTTCACAACGAACGTGTGAATTTTCCATTCATAATTTATCTCCGGTTTTCACTGCTACACCAGTCATGAGCGTCATACCACAGGTTTCTTCTCTAATCGCCGTGCTAATATCGGACCAAAAGCCAGAGGCAGAGCGCGAAGAGGCGGGGCATCATCACGCAGCCTCGTCTGTCCAGGGACATGCGCTTCAGAGCGGTTATTTAGTCATGAAGCACAAAAAGAAAAACTCTGACGTATCACCGTCTCACTAATTCCTTCACTCCACTAAGATACGAGATGCTTGTGAGTGTGATTCATCTGCGATTGTGTAGCCTGGACTTAACATGGTGATGTCATCAGTTACGGATCGATCACTTAGGAGGTGAAAAATAAATATCCATGTGCCATTTAGCCGTGAATCATAAAACAATTTCTCACATCAGACGGAACTGAAACACAGGCCTGACTCTGACACTAGTGTGTGTGTGTGTGTGTGTGTGTGTGTGTGTGTGTGTGTGTGTGTGTGTGTGTGTGTGTGTGTGTGAAATGACTATTCAGACAATTTTCCATTAAAAGCCAGTTCAGTGTGACTGACAATCTCCTGTATGGAATTCAAATATTTTCCTCGACTCTGCGTCTAGAATTTAATTTCAGACCTTTGATTTAATGGTTTATGATTTTCAGAGAGAGAGAGAGAGAGAGAGCGCCCCAGAACAAACCGTGTTGTGTCTTGTCTGTAGTCGCGGCCGCCTCGCTCAAACGCTCTCGGACAAGCGACACTCTGTCCTCACCTGGCTGAAGAAGCACCCGATGGATGCAGGACCCCTGCAGACGTGTGAAAACACTGTAGAGATGATATGACTCTACTGATGTGAAGCACTTACTGTACTGCACCTTTAACACTGCTGGATGATCGCAGCTCTAAAGGTCAGACGAAGCGGATTAAAATTCCAGTTTGAATTTCGCCCTTCACATTTCTCTCTCTCTCTCGTGCGCATGTTGAAGAGTGATGGAGGTCAAAAGGAGCATCAGCATAAAAACAATATTATTCAAATACTGATATTTTCCGGGAGAAAAATATTCCAAGGTTCAATGATGCATTGCACTGTATTTTATTAATCTGAGATGCATTCCGGTGTAAAAGAAATGACATCGCCAACTCTCACTGTCATGATCTCATTATAAAAGTCTTGGCTGATGTGATGTGATGTGATGGGATGTGTGTTCTGTCTGCGTGCCGTCTGTTTCCTGTTCTCGATCTGAGAAGGAGCACCGCCTTTCCGTCACCGCTCTGTGACTCGTCCCTCTTTCGTCTCCTTTGGAAGACGTCGCGCTGCAGGTGTGTTTGAAGCAGCAGGATGACACTCCTGGGCTCCTGACTTGAAACAGCATCGTCTATTTTGGTCTCTGCAGAGCGCGGATGCCGTCGCTGGCAGCTTGTAGACTCCAGACTGCAACCTTTAAGCTGTAGCAGCGGAGGATCACCTCGGGTAAGAGACGGAGTGATCTTGGGGACCTTCCTAAACTTTAGCTCACTCAAGCAGATGAGTGGTGCAGTGGCTGATGGGAAATTACAAGATGCAGCCAACGGGATCTTCTTTAAGGCTAATTTACACCATCTGCACCGATCCTGGTTTTTTTTTTTTTTATCTTGTTTTTTTTAATCCCTAATATCATAGACTCAAGATTACACACATCCACATCTGTAGCAGAGGGGGCGTGGCCAAGTGTCACCTGCAGACATAGAGGAGGTTGTGCTGAGTGACAGAGTGCATCAGAGAACCAACCAAAGTTTGTGTGTGTGTGTGTGTGTGTGTGTGTGTGTGTGTGTGTGTGTGTGCACTTGTGCAGTAATTAAGCTGATAAAAAAAAAAAAAAAAAAACTAAATTCTGCACATAAAATCAAACTTTCATCCCTTCATTCCCCAAACACCCTGAAACGTTTTACAATACCTGGCAGGAGAAATGGTCCTGTACATCATGAACACAGAGTCTGTCCTTACACTGTGTTGTCCTTGTGTGGTGGAGAAATATATTATTTAAGTATAAAATGTTCCCGTTGTGGATCTGTTGATTCTCAGATCTTTTTTCTTTTTTTTCTCTTAAAACCACCAAAGACATTGGAGCAGCATGATTTCTTCCCCAGTGGACAACGATTAGCGCTTCTTTTTTAGTTTGTTGCAGTTTTCATTTTTGTCCACTAGGTGTAGTAATAACTCTAGGGCTCTAAAGTGGGGAAGGCGCGCGTGCTGCGCATGATTACACAGCTTGGAGAAAAATCTAGCAAATAGAACAGATCGTCAGCTTATACAAGGGGATATCAACAAATTCCAAGACTAGCATGGCACAGACCGCGTCACTTCCGCCGTATGTCCTCCCGCAGAACCCAGCAGTAGAATTGGCTATGGAAGGTCTGGTCCCTGGGAACCTGGATCACCTGCGGACCTGCCTCGCCCTTTTTTGGTTTGTAGAAATGACGGGCTCTCGCTTCGTCTCAGGGTCGTACCCCCAAGTTTCATCACTGGTAACGATCCTCGACATGAAGGACGGCTCGCTCGTCCATGCCATGCAGATACAACGTTGTTGATTGTCCTCATGTACAAGTTGTTGAATAGTTTTGAGATTTCTCCCGTCGTCTCCCAATAATCGTGCCGGACACATCAAGCGACTCGATGCAGCATCTCCGTGAACTTGCCGAGTCATGTCAAAGTCTCTGCGGCAGATTTGCCCAGTTTCCTGCAGAATTTCACGTTCGCTCGTTGAACCAGCTTGCTGTCCATGATGAGACGCGGTAACGCATGTGGTCAGAATAGCACCAGGTGCTGAGGTCCTGATATACACAGGACCTTGTCTTTTGCACTACCATCTGTTGGCGTGTTACAAAATTAGTCTTGAAACTTTTTGATATCACCTCAAATCTGTCACACAAAAAGACAGAGTCAGATTGTTTTACAGTCAAAAGACGTGATGAAGGCCAATATACAGCGCGTTTGACAACAAAGTGAGAAATCAACTGTTGCAGTTTTTAGAAAAATAAATTGTCAGAATCTTGCAGACTGATGAAGAGCATCAGAGTTAAAAGCAAAAAAATAAAAAATAAAAGTGTGGTTTTTATTTAAGTAAGTTTAAGTTTGTGTTTGTGGTTTTTTGAGTCAGTTGAGTTTTCATTCAAATGTTTTGACTGTGATTTTGTAACGAATCAGCAGAAAGTCATGGCGTAAATTAGATCAAGTAAAGACATTAGAAACTCCACAAAAACGTACCGCATCATCAGCCCCGCCCTCCACCAGGATCGGCTTCAGGACAACTCGCTGTAATACCACAAGTATCCACCATTTAACCCACAGCTGCTAATGAACAAAACTCAGGCTTCTCATCTCAGTCAAGTGATATCAAATAAACCTCGTAGACTCCTGATACGCATCAGTCTTTTTGTTGTTGTCTGTCCTGCCAGCTTGTATCATTTTTTGCGCAGATGTTGAAAAAGAAACGGGAAAATAAATCACCACATATTTGAACATTGACTGATCAGAAGGCAATTCTGTACAATTAGAGAAACGTTGGTAAAAACCGATCGAAGGTTCCTGAAGCCTTTTCCCTTCCTGCATTTGCATGTCAGCGAGACCAATTAGAGGACAAACTTTCCACTTAGCCGCGGCTGTAACACATTTATTTTTAATCACACGATGCCTTGAAGATGCTAATTAGCATGGTACAGAGAGCGAGCATCAGAAGTCACACAACCTCGTTTGATTCTTTATTTATCTCAAAGGCAGGTTTAAACCATATTAAAATCCTTCTTTGATTTGTAGTAACAGATTTTATTTACTGGATCCCGACAAACCACAGAAGGCTTCACATTTCTGGCTAAACTTCACAAACCTAATTTAAGTTAAATCCTCCTTGAAACCAGGTTACAAAAGGACAATTAACAAGCAATATAGTTACATCTCATGATTCTATTCAATTTCATTTGTGTAGCGATTTTAACAATTGTCACCAGACTCAGCAGGGAACCCATCCTCATCTGGGTGATGACGGAGGGCCGGGATTTGATCTGCACTCGTACTGTGTGTCAGGAGGCTGCAAGTTCAGTAGAACAGGATCAGTTTCAGAAGGCAGTTCCCTAAAAATCTTACAAAACAGAAGGTTCTCAAGTGGCTAAGGAATAAATAAGTGTTGTTAGGATGGAAGAAATGCCTCTATGTGCATGTCGAACATTTATAGCTTTACAAAATGGTAGAAAAACTGATAACGAGCTAAAATATTTCAAGTACAAGTGAACATGTGGTGTATATACACACAATTATGCGGCTAGCAAAAAGTTACAAGGAGGGCTCATAACTGAAAATTGAAGAAGTAAAATAAAAGAAACTCTAGCATAGATCTGTAGAACTGACCGAGGACAAAACTAGCAGGAAATAAAGCAACTAATTAAAGTAGAAAAGTAGTGTGAAGCTGAAAAATAAATAAAGTATCATCAGTGGCTAACAGCTCTGGCTTACTTTTGAAGTTCTCACAGTTCAAAGGCTAAAAGAATCGTCAGAATGTGCAGAAATGCTATGATTGTAGAAAACTAAATTCAAATGCTAGGATAAAGCTAATGAATCAGTAAAAGTATGAGCACCCCTCTGACGTTCTCATATTGATTTCCTTCTAATGTGGTGAAGTTTTTCCTGAACTCATCCTGGAATATCCACACACACACACACACACACACACACACACGTCATGAGAACGAAGCTTAAGACGACAAGGTAACTCGGGCAGATGTTGGACTATGAGGAGACCAAAACACAACTACTATGAGGAGTGAGTCTCAGCAGCAGAACGAAACCAAACTAAAAACCCTGTGATATTTAGGATTCAGGAAGATGTGCATCATTATGTATTGATTTAGTGACATTTTTTTAAATATCATCTCTGAATATGCCGTCTTCTCTCCCAGTTTGTCAATGTTATGGACACTGGGACAATGTGAGTACTGGCAGAAATGACGGCAGAGCAACATTGACTACATGATGATCGAATAACGTTGAACAAACACCTGGAACACAACATTACAAAACCAACTTCAGAACAAGATGAACACTGGGAGGACTCGAACTCCGATCCCTCAGGTAAGCTCACTGTAAGGCCACTAGGGGGCGTGCTGTTAATGCTGTAATATTGTATGTAATATTGTATGTACACTACGATGCACCTCAGAGTAAATTATTTGAGAAAATAACATTAGAACACTAAGCGATATGAGATACACACGCTGTGTGTGGGAAGCTGTTGTTTCTTTTGATCTCTGATCGGAATTCTAAACCCTTTTGGAAACTTAAGGGAGCATGGATGTGCTCGTTATGGACTGTGCCAATGGATGCTAATTGGCATAAATGTTCCACGTTCAGGTGATCATTTCATTGTTTGGAGGTTGCATTGCAATGTTGTGTTTGGGTCGTTCATTGAACCTTATCCCAAAATAATTTTGAAAAGTTTTATTAACTTTCAAAAACAGTCATCCAGCATTAGGGTTGCTGATGCTCTCTCTCTCTCTCTCTCTCTCTCTCTCTCTCTCTCTCCTGTAGATCCCAAGTGAGGTCAAGCTGGTCCTTATGGAGGCCATTTCCTGAATGGAAAGTTTTGAGGAAACAATAGACATAAATGATGCACTGCCACACAAAAAACTAACCTCAGACCCAAATGCACTACACTTTGTACTGAGACAATCATGTGGGGCTTGAAACATTTAGTCCAGGATAAGAATTATTAGTTACAGCAAATAGATTTGACCTCATTTCTGGGTGATGTTTCATGGCTAAACTCGGAAAAGATTCAACCAAATTCGACTTTGAAATTCTCAAATCTGAGTTTAATCAAACTTACAACCAGATTTTTGTTTGTTTTTAATGTTAGTTTGTTTTTTTCATTAAAGAATTTAAATTTTTTTTACGGCCATGTCACTCTCATTGCAAGCCAAACCTGCACGCTTCTGAGCTGTTACATCCATTTTTAGATTTGACTATATAAATGAGAAATATAATTTACAATATATTTCTTTATTGTCTCTGACGCCCTCTTGTGGAACCGCCTAATTGTGCTTTAATTAGCCAGCCAGTCTTTCTTGTCCTCGAACTTCTGTTTTATATTACGGCAATAATCTTAATAATTACTGCAATAACTCATTACTGATTAATCTTTCATATTACTGCGTGTATTTTATTACGTTTAAACTATACACACACGTATATCTTTTGCCGCATGTTTATGATGGTGTAATGAGTACATACATCATATACAACCTACATGTGTTGTGTTTATTCAAGCTCTTTCCATGTTTAATCTTTATTATGTTTAATAAAAAGTAATTAACATACAACTCAGCGCATTAACACACACACACACACACACACACACACACACACACACACACACACACACACACACACACACAATCACCTTGATTTCAAAGTCATGCTGTACCTACAGGAAATCTTGAAGCTCACGACTTTTGAATGCGTTCCATCTTCTTGATCGTCACTCAAACGCAAGCCAAGATACACAAACGTGTTGATGCATGTGTGTGTATGCACGTGTGTGTGTGTGTGTGTGTGTGTGTGTCCAGACAGGACCGTTGGTCATCAGAGAATGGGAAGAACCTCAACAAAGAGCGATGAACAGCACCGAAGCCGACCTCAACAGCTTGCTTTGAAGGACGCACGTTTCTTCTTAAAAGTCGTTCATCTATAATTTAATTCATAATTTATTCAGATCTTATTTACACTCACTCAGGAGCTGAGGCTCACCGACATGGTCACAACAAAGACGCCGAATCGAAGAGCGCTAATGCGATCAACAGTTTTTCACCTGCAAAAGCATCTGACTTTTTAAAAACCTCATTTTCAAAAACCTCACTTGATTATAAAACAACACAGCAGGGCATTATGGGTAATCTCCGTCTATGTAATGTGGATGTTACTTATTGTAGAGCAAATTCCAATCTTTAAAAAGAGCACAGTGCTTAGTGCTATAGCTAGTCAAAGTTTGGAAACTACAGAACCACCACCGCGGTACCTCGGCATACGAACGCCCACCTTCATGAATTTTTGCCTTGAGAACTGAAATTTTGCAAGTTATTATCCTCAGCATACGAAGAATTTTCGCATACAAACGAACACATCAGGAAGGTCCAGGAGTCGTTCAAAACTTGTTTGCACCGCGGGTCCCAAGAAGGTTACCAAGGAGGGTAGCAAAAGGAAAAGGGAGCCGCTTTCAGTTTGGTTTTTAAAGCAGCGAGGAATCATAAATTAAGGTTAAGTGAGGTTTAATGTTTATTTATTTCATATTTTACTTCATTTACACGTCTTTTCTAAATGTTTTGATGTTTTTTTGTTTTGATGGCAAAAATATGATTTAAGTGTTAGAAATTTGTAATATTTTTAAGTGGCTGAAACTAATTATCTGCATTTACATTATTTCCTTTGGGAAATTTCGCAATACAAAATTTCACCTTAAGAACTCAAGTCGATTGCTGAGGTTTCACTGTATTTCAATATTTCAATCATCTACAATCATTTTCTCAGACCTTCTTTGTTTGTATTTTGAAGTACAATCCATTAACTGGCTGTTGTACTATTACAATTTCCCTTTGGGATCTAAAAGTACAGTAATCTGCAGTATATATCGATCTCATGTGACTGTAGGAAACAATAACATAAAAGCAGTGAAGGTTTATTTACTGTATGTTATCAAAGATAAACAGCATTTCAGCTTTATTTCTGTTTCACAAAAAAATATATTTTAACATTAATTGCAATTGCATTAGATGTGCTGAAGAAATGTTGTTCCTTCAATTTGGATTATTTGTCAGGCCAGATTATTATAAAAACTTTAAATATTCATAAAGAATTAGCATACACACCAACTGAAGGTCAAACCTTCAACGACAAGTGACGTTGTCACAAGTCCAAGGTATTGTTATGGGGCAACTAAGTGTCCAGGGCACATTTTAGAATTTACATTTTTTGAATCTAGCTTATTCTCAGCAGAAAATGTATAAATGAATGAATGAATAAATAAACAAAAATGAGAAAAATGTGAAATGTTTAGGTTTAGAAATTTAGGTTATCAGGCCAGATGCAAAATCCCAGTAGATCACAGACGAGCAGCTTCCGGAGACCTTTAGCCTTAATTCAATTCAATTCAATTTATTTTATTTGTATAACACTTTTAACAATTGACATTGTCACAAATCAGCTTTACACAATCAAAAGAATTATTTACTTCAGTACGTCAGCAGAACTTTCAGAGTTTTCTTTCTTTGTTTTTAATTCCTCTTTTTTTTAGCCACTTTTTCAGCCACTATATAATAATTTCTATTGTTCTTTTTTGCCTCTTAAACCTGACTCCTCCCCCTTTTCTTTTTCCACCAGCCATGTTGGCCTGGCCAGGCCACACCCTCATACAGCTCAGCCAATAGAAAAAGGACAATAAATATAGATATATTTTATTTATTTATTTATTTATTTTAGGGAACTTTGGAAGTCGATGGGTTAAAACAAAATTAAAATGTTTTTTAAGATTTCAATTTAATTATATATCATATAGAACATGCTTTAATTTACAATTCAGATTTATATTTGTATTTATGTTATTTATCTTATAATATATATTTTTCTCTTTTTAGATGTAGATGGAGCTGAGTGGTCTCTATTAATCTACTACAATAATAATAGTAATAATAATATAATAATAATAATATAATAATATGGTTAGGATTGTCCTGACCTTCTGTGTCAAGGGTTCGATTCCCACCTCGTGTGTGTGTGTGTGTGTGTGTGTGTGTGTGTGTGTGTGTGTGTGTGTGTGTGTGTGTGGAGTTTACACGTTCTTCCTGTGGTTGCTGGGTTTCCTCCTGTACCCTGGTTCCAGACCTCCAGGCCGTATCCTCCCCGGTACAGAATAAACTCTATACAGAATGAATTAATGAATAAATGGATAACAATAATAACCTCAGCGATCATACCAGGCTTATAATTATCTCCTAAATTATTATAATTATATGTTATTATGTCTAAAATAATGAAACTGGAGTAATTTTGAAAAACATCATTATAATTTAGGATTATGGAGTTATAATTAAGCCAAGCAACTCATGCAAATATTAGACAGTGAAAAGAGAAACAGTCAGGATTAGACCGAGGAAACTTCCTCTCTGACCTGTGAGGAATCATTTAAAGCTCAGAGAGCGAACAGTGTAAGCAGAGTTTAACCTCAGGAGCAGTCGGGGTTAAAAAAAGCCATGTATTATTGTCATTTGTTTGTTTTTTTGATTGATGAATCTGAAGCTGATTTTATTTGTAAATTCCATTTCTTTATTTCATCACAACAAATTTTACACTTCTACACAATCCAGAACTCTTAACGGTTCCATGTCCAGTTCCACAACAGTGGTTCCTCTGACAAGAGATTTTTAGAAGGTCAAGAACCTCCATATTATATGAAACCACAGAAATACTGAAGAACCAAAGTTTCAAAAATAACTCTTGAAGGACCTGAGTCTACCAAGAACCAAAAGTTTCAAATCCTGTAAAACAAAACAAAAAACAAAAAGTTACACACTGTTTGATATACGTTCAGGTAAAACAGGTTCTTCAAGGGTTTGGTGGACTTTTTCCACTTTTAAAAAAGGTTGTACTTGGAACCTGTCGTGTTCTTGCTCTACTTCTGGAAGAAATGGTTCTTCAATATTTTCTTTAAAGGTTCTTTAAACAAACAACCCTTCATGATCAAAAGCACCTTTAAAGGATTGAAAGCCTCTGTGTTGACCCAAAAACATTTTATGTTCTTTTAGTAAACTTTTTTTTTTTTTTTTTTTAACTTCCAACACACCCTTGAAGAACCACATTGTTTCAGGAAGTACCACATAAAGAGCAATGATCTGTAATTCGTAACACACACTGATACATTTTTAGGGAAACGGCATCTTCAAGGGTTCAATGACGCTTTAGGATGTTAAAAAGGTTCCATGTGGAATAACTTGTGATAGGAAAATATATTGCGTCCTTTTAGAAAACGAATAACTTAATAATTAATTATTAAACCCATTATGGAACCGTTTCTTCTCGGAGTAGAGCAGGAACATGGGAGGTCCCAGGTATTGATATGAAACGTTTTTAACTTGCTCTTAGACACACTCTTAGAAAAAACGGTTCTACCGGGATCTTTTGAAATACTTAAAAATTCATGGATTTTAGTTAAGGTTTCCAAAATCGCTTCTACTTGAAAGCCTCAAAAACGCTTTATGTTCCTTTGAGGAATGTAATTATCCAGTGCACCCTTGCGAGGTTCTAGATATTAGGGCGTGGATGAAATGATCAGTAATCTGTAGATTGCACTGCGCAGTAATTTCCTTGCTAAGACGCATACGCATGTAGCAAAGGGCTTCTCTGAGAGGTTTCCTGATGAAACATGGAGTTCCAAGTTAAACCCATGTTTGGAGGCTTTGATTCCCTTCAAGATGTTCTGGTTAGGAAGCACTCTGGTGAAGGATTCCATAGAACCTTAAAGGGCTTCCTGAGTGGAACAACCTCGTCACCCATAGGCTTCTGCATTCTGTGCCCGTGTGGGAGGTCGTGCTGGTGTGGAATATAAACAGCGCGCAGGAGCAGTACAGGTTGATTGGGTTCAAGTCAAGGCTGGTTTTGCACTTGTTTGTTTTCAAGGGAATTTTTTATTTTTTATTTTTACTTTGGATTAATGATCATTCACAGGAACCTTTCTCCGTCAAGCACAAAACACTATTTTGGTTTTTTTTTTTTTTTAAAGCAAACACAGCAAATCTGTCACTCTTGAAAATGCAGCACAGCGCTGAAAAATAAATAATTCATGTCACAGGTACGCTGATATTAATATCCCAAAATCGCTCCAGCGGGAAGAAAAGGTGTTGTGATGCCGACAAAAACTCATCACCATGGTTCTGCGGATTCTATTTCAAATCCCATGAGCGAGATCCGTCCTTACACACACACACACACACACACACACACACACACACACACACACACACACAGGCTGTGAGAGAATTACTGTCAAATCCTCTCGTGTTTGCATTCTCATTGTCACGCATCACTCCAGAGAAAATATCATGTTTATGCTTTCACAGGTGTGAGGATGTACAAGTGGGACGGCGATTCAGTTGACAAGTATATTACCAAAAAAAAAAAACATGCAACTGAGGAATTCGAAGAGTGTGTCAACGGAATCACGACGCACTTTTGTACCTGGAGTAAGAATGCAAGCTGAAGTGTCTTTCGCTGGAGAACAGATGGCTGGAGTTCTGTTTGACTTTTGATAAGAGAGATAGACGGAATTGGTAACAATAACGCATGAGCACATTTTATTAAGATGATAATTTTACTTAACAGCACGCATGAGCTAATGCTGTGGGCGTGGCACTGACGGTATCGCAGCCGTGCTGATATTCAGTACAACAGCACGGCCTCGAAGTGTGATATCGCTTTTATACAACAGTTCCACAAAAACACCATTTATTATCAGGAGATTGTGATCTGTTTCTGTATTTAACCAGTTACTTTGCTCCGCCCACACGCACCCACACTAAGCACGATGGGTGGAGCTAGCGAGCGCCAGTGAGTGTGATGAACAGGAGGTGAGAGTGGTGTTGAGCGCGTCTCTGTAGGAGCTCCAGGTGAGGAGAATAAACCATGGAGGAGGTGTTCAGTCCTGAGCAACTCACCAGATTCACTGCAGATTTACACTCATTACACAGTTAGCGACCCACAGGTAGTGTCATTAACCACTGTCGAACACCTGGCATGTCCAGTGATACATGTACTACCAGTCAAAAGTTTGGACACCCCTATTTCTCACATCACTGAAGGCGTTTCTCTAACACACACAATCATCTCCTCTGAACAGTTGATGTTGAGATGTAGATCTGCTCCTTCTGCTCTGTGAAGCTTCATAACGGCTCTAATCTGAGGTGCTGCTTGAGGTTAATTGGTGATTCCTGAGGCTGGTGACTCTAAATGAACTTCCAGAACAGCTGGCCTTTGTGTCTTACAATAATAATTCCTAACTGTTGTTGGTGTTAATTAATTCTACTATGACGCCACACGTGAGTCAGCAGGTCGTATTATTCCTTTAAAATCTTTAGAAGTTACTCAGCCGATAAATGTTTAGTGTTTCATTTATGATAAAACACTTTAGCTTTTACTATAATCACCATATTTTTGACAACACTGTCTTTCCGGATTCCGACATTCCCACAGGGAACCGGCGTGTGGAGCAGCAGGGTTCAGGTAACCGTCGTCCAGGTCTCAGTGAAAATGTCCCAAGATTGATAGGATCCAAAATAATTTCCTGAATTGAGTTTAAAATCCGCAGCTCAAAGGATGTTTTTATGCCATGAACATGACTCACTGTCGTCCTTGTGGGCGCAGGAAGCATCAGTATTATATCAGGAGCAGAGCGAGGTGCTGCTTCACTCCCTGAAGATAATGATCACCGAATCTCACCGTCCATGGACGTTAATATAACTCCTGTCCCCTGATTAGGATGCTCTGGGGCTCGTTGCTTGGCAGTCTTGAGGGCTTTTCTTGTAGAAGCCTGTCTCTGTGCTCTGAATCACAGAGGCTGTTCAAGTCAAACTGGGACTTTGGATTGGACAGAATAACAGAACAACAGAACACAGTCCTGAGAGTAACACCTCGCTTTATGTCTCCATATACAGTAATAATCTCCTGATACACTGATCCCAGTGTCTCACTAGTGCTTGGACACCATCAGGGTAGAACGTTCTCTCAGAGGTGATCATCATTCACAGGCGTAACGTCTGGTCTTCTTCAAAATTTTTGCATGTTCTAATGTTTGAATGCGGCTGAGAGTCTCATCACCGTCTGTAAATGTCGACGTTAACGCCGTCATTCAGCAGAAATGTCCCTGTTTGACTTGAACATGCCTCATAAACACGTGGACAAAATTGTTGGTACCCTTCGGTCAATGAAAGAAAAACTCACAATGGTCACAGAAATAACTTTAATCTGACAAAAGTAATGAGTAAAAAAAATTCTATGAATGTTAACCAATGAAAGTCAGACATTGCTTTTCAACCATGCTTCAACGGAATTATTTTAAAAAATGAACTCATGGAACAGGCCTGGACAAAAATGATGGTACCCCTAACTTAATAGTTGGTTGCACAACCTTTCGAGGCAATCACTGCAATCAAACGATTCCTGTAACTGTCAGTGAGACTTCTGCGCCTCTCTGCAGGTATTTCGGCCCACTCCTCATGAGCAAGCTGCTCCAGTTGTTTCCGGTTTGAAGGGGGCCTTTTCCAGACAGCATGTTTCAGCTCCTTCCAAAGATGCTCAATAGGATTGAGGTCAGGGCTCATAGAAGGCCACTTTAGAATAGTCCAATGTTTTCCTCTTAGCCATTCTTGGGTGTTTTTAGCTGTGTGTTTTGGCTCATTGTCCTGTTGCAAGACCCATGACCTGCGACTGAGACCCAGCTTTCTGACACTGGCCAGCACATTTCTCTCTAGAATCCCTTGATAGTCTTGAGATTTCATTGTCCCCTGCACAGATTCAAGACACCCTGTGCCAGATGCAGCAAAGCAGCCCCAGAACATAACAGAGCCTCCTCCATGTTTCACAGTAGGGACAGTGTTCTTTTCTTCATATGCTTCATTTTTCCCTCTGTGAACATAGTTCCCTTTTTGTCTCATCTGTCCATAGGACATTCACCCAGAAGCTTTGTGGCTTGTCAACATGTTTTCAACAATGGTGTCCTCCTTGGTCGTCTCCCATGTAGTCCACTTTGGCTGAAACAACGACGGATGGTGCGATCTGACACTGATGTTCCTTGAGCATGAAGTTCACCTTGGATCTCTTTAGAAGTCTTTCTGGGCTCTTTTGTTACCATTGGGATTATCCGTCTCTTTGATTTGTCATGAATTTTCCTCGTGCGTCCACGTCCAGGGAGGTTGGCTACAGTCCCATGGATCTTAAATTTCTGAATAATATGTGCAACTGTAGTCACAGGAACATCTAGCTGCTTGGAAATGGTCTTATAGCCTTTACCTTTAACATGCTTGTCTATAATTTTCTTTCGAATCTCCTGAGACAACTCTTTCCTTCGCTTCCTCTGGTCCATGTTGAGTGTGGTACATACTATGTCACCAAACAACACAGTGACGACCTGGAGCCCTATATATAGGCCCACTGACTGATTACAAGATTGTAGACACCTGTGATGCTAATTAGTGGACACACCTTGAATTAACACGTCCCTTTGGTCACATTATTTTCAGTATTTTCTAGGGGTGCCATCATTTTTGTCCAGGCCTGTTCCATGAGTTTATTATTTTAAATAATTCCGTTGAAGCATGGTTGAAAAGCAATGTCTGACTTTCATTGGTTAACATTCATAGAATTTTTTTTACTCATTACTTTTGTCAGATTAAAGTTATTTCTGTGACCATTGTGAGTTTTTCTTTCATTGACCGAAGGGTACCAACAATTTTGTCCACGTGTGTAGATTATCTGATACAGTACATCCCTATTTCTGCTTCGCGATCTGCCTCCATGTTGTGAAGTGTTACCATGCAGAAGGTCTTTCGGTCATGTTGCTGCTGCCGTGCTGTTGATATTTCAGCTGATCCTCCCTGTTTTAATCGTTTCCAATCATTTAGAGCCAAGGGGAAGGATGAGTATTATTATTATTATTATTATTTATTTATTTATTTTATTTATGAGGGGGGGTGGGGGGTGTGCAGGCCATAATTTAAATTAATTTAGTCATAGCCAGCTCCCGGCGGCCAATCCTTTAGGACACTCTCACAACATCTTCCACTAGCAACCAAAAGCGGCAGGGACTATGAACATGCTTCCTTCAAGGGAGCTGACCTCATCTTTTCGAAGTGCTGCTCACGCCATCATTGATGTGAGAGTGTGAGAGTATGAGAGTGCTGTCGCCCCTCCCCGAGAGACCATGACCAATTTGCTCTCTAGACGTCACCTTTGGAATCTCTGGGTGAGAGTGTGAACATGTTTCAGTGACGCCGTTCAGCTGGAAAACTTAAGTTCATTTACAGGACGGCAAGTTTTAGGATGAAACTATGATTCGTTCTATTAATTACAGATGTGGGAATAAATCGCACAGTACAGCGCGGCACTGGTGTAAACACACAGTCTCTGCATGTGAGGAATCTTTCTCGTGTAAATATTAATGCACTAAAGCACGTGTGACTCATCTACACATTTTAACGCTGTACTATTTTCTGTTATCACAAATTAATTACATGACCGATTTTGACCCCAATGGCTTCCCACTATTGCGGCACGTTTAGTGTGAATAGTCTAATTATTATTAAGACGAGCAGCAGAAGCTACTTTTATTGCACTTACTGGAGATCACTGGACATCCGTAAGTAACCAGAACCCGCGCGGTGTAACAGCAGGTCTGATCACAAAGACAAATGGTAACCGCGCTCATTCACTCTGGGCGTGTTAAACAGACGAATGTGTGCTAGCAAAAAGGAGATGATGGACACTATCATTACTGCAGCGAGGAGTTTAACATTCGAGAGATTTTAATTTAACATTTGTCAAGTGTTAATGTTTGAGAGATTATAAATCTGCATAATCTGTTTTGTCATTTATTATCAGATTTTTTAATCGATCGACAGCACTCATAAATATCAATGTGAGGAACTTTTAGAATCACTTTTAGAGTCCATAAAAATAAATAAATAAATAAATAATAAAAATAATAAATTAAAATAAAATAAATAAATAATAAAATAAGACAAAATAAATAAATAAATAAATAAATATTTTAAAAATAAATAAATAATAAAATAAATAAAATAAAATATAAAAATAAGACAAAATAAATAAATAAATAAAAATACCCTGACTTAGAATACTCTAATTATTATTACTTAGATTATTATTATTATATTATTATTATTATTATTATTATTATTATTATTATTATCGTTATTATTGTTATTATTGTTATTATTATTGTTGTTATTAATATTATTATTGTTATTGTTATTATTATTAGAGTAACAGAAGCCAGTGTCACTGCATCCTGTTTGACTTTTCTAAAGCTCAGCCCTGGAAACAGCTCGGCACTAAGACGAAATGACACGAGCGCAGAATCCAGACGAACCGAACGCCGCCTTGACAGATGCACGACTGAGCGCGAGGCGTCTGGGGACGACGTCACCCGCCGTAATATTCCCCCCTTCCAGACAGAGACGAGCTCTTTCACTAGAATGCCTTCGACACACACACGCGCGGTGAAGTGGTAGCTCTTCAGGGTGTCATAATCCTTACAGACAAAAAGAAATTTGCACAGTGTCCTGCG
>QNUK01000693.1:241317-256317 GCA_013621035.1 Clarias magur | reverse complement strand
ATTCAGCAGACTCAGGAGTGGTGGTGCAGCGTTGGCAAGGTGTTCTGTTCATGAAATGCTGCTCCTTTTTTTTTTTGTTTTTGTCTTTGCTGATTGTGGCCAAAGAGTTCTATTTTAACTTCATCAGTCCACAGCACTTGTTTCCAAAAGAAGTTACAATAGAACTCTTTGGCCACAATCAGCAAAGGCATGTTTGGAGAAAAAAAGAAGCAGCATTTCATGAAAACTATAAAGCATGGTGGTGGATCCATCATGTTTTGTGGTTGTGTTGCAGCCAGTGACACAGGAAACATTGCACGTTTGGAGGGAAGAATGGATTCCACTAAATACCAGCAAATTCTGGAAGCAAACATCACACCACCTGTAAAAAAGCTGAAGCTGAAAAGAGGACGACTTCTACAACAGGACGATGATCTTAAACACACCTCGACATCCACTATGGAAAACCTCAAGAGACGCAAGCTGAAGGTTTTGGAACGGCCATCACAGTCTCCTGATTTAAACATCACTGAACATCTGTGTGTAGATGTTAAAAGAGCCGTGCATGCAAGACGACCAAAGAATATTACAGAACTAGAAGCCTTTTACAGGGAAGAACAGGAGAAAATCCCAAGTACAAGAACTGAAAGACTTGTAGCGGCTATAAAAAGCTTTTACAAGCTGTGATATCTGCCAGAGGAGGCGCTACTGAGTACTGAGTATGTAGGGGGCACAAACTGATTTTTGGACAAATAAGTAACATCTCTGTCTTATCTAAATTTAGTAAGAGGAAATTATCAGTCATCCAATCTTTTATATCTTGAATACACTCAGTTAGTCTAGACAATTTGGGTACTTCGTCTGGTTTTGTGGAGATGTATAACTGAGTATCATCAGCATAACAATGGAAACTAATCCCATGTCTTCTGATGATGTTACCCAAGGGAAGCATGTACAGTATATTGAGAACAGCAGGGGTCCTAAAACTGACCCTTGTGGCGCCCCATATTTCACTGGCATTACACCAGACTGTTCTCCATTCAGATCTACAAAATGGAATCGATCAGACAGGTAGGATCTAAACCATTTTAGCGCCTGTCCCTGAATACCAATGTGATTTTGTAAGCGATCTATGAGAATGTTATGATCTGTAGTGTAAGTAAGATGAGTATTGAGATGCAGCCTTGGTCCGAAGCTAAAAACAAATAATTTGTGATTTTAACTAGTGCAGTTTCTGTACTACGATGGGGCCTGAAACCTGACTCAACTAAGAATTTCACTGTTAGAAAAATTGTGTACAGTATATGACAGTCAGATTTGTAAAGCATGAATCTTTTTCATAAGGATCCATTTACTTTGTTTAGGAGAAGCTAATTTAAGATTTTATGTGATATAAATTATATTACTATATTTACACATAGAAAGAAAGAAATTGTTGTGTGATTTGTGAAACAGCCACATGAGGGAAGCACCGCACCAGGCATACATTCACCCTCACTTTACTTCCTCTACCTGAAATATGACAGCAAAGAGTGTTTAGGTGTTAGAGACGGGGTACTGGGCTTTAAGAAGAGGGGAAAAGTGGGTACTCAGCTTTGATTAGGGGGTAAGTGAGGTTCCTGGGTCTGAGAAGGAATAAGGGGATACTGGGGCCTTGGGAGAGGATAAGGGAGGTTTTGGGGCCTTGGGAGGGGATAAGGGAGGTTTTGGGGCCTTGGGAGGGGATAAGGGAGGTTTTGGGGCCTTGGGAGGGGATAAGGGGATATTGAGACTTCAGTTCTTATCTTCTCTCTCTCTTTGCTGTAAAGAAATTTTGTTGAAGTTTAATAATTTTTTTTAAAGTAGATGTACATGACATACCAGCTGGTTTTCTCAATATACATACTTTTATTTTCTTTCTTTTTCTCCTCTCTCTACTTCCTCGTCTCCCTTTTTGCATATTCTTCCTCTCCTTACTTCCGATCATTTTCCTCCTCTGTACACCTCTCTCTCACTTCCTGTGCACTCTGTGCTCCACACAAGCCTTTAATTACGACCAATTAGCAGAAAAGCGCTCAGACTGGCCTAGTGGATATCCCGAAAAAAATAATGGCACCAAGCCAAGCTCTGTACGGAGAAATTAGGCCTCCTCGACCCTGCACATACACACACAACCACAAACTCACACACAGGTGCACAAATTGCTCCACCAAAGCAAAAAGCAATTTGTGGATGTTTGTGAGTTTGCCGAGTCGAGAAGAGTGGGTACATCTTCTTGAACATAATTGCCACCGTAATGACTTTTTCTCAGTAATGTAGCGCCAGACTGAGCTGGTGGGGGGGGACGGACGGACATGCGGGCAGGAGAAATGTCCACGCGCGCGGTCAGACCACCCGGTGTGCCGAGCTGAGTCACGCGCTCCTCGGGCGGTCAGCTCGGCTCCCCGGTCCTCCCAATTGTCCAGCTAATCCACAGCTAATGGGCCCCATTGAATGTACGCGAGGCAATTGTTGCAGGCTAGAGCCAGGGCCGCGCATCCATCACGGCTATCAGCGTGAGCCGAGGCTTAATCAGGCTGCAAGTCACTAACGCACGCGCTGTTTTACATAGGCTTCACCGCCGGACTAACGAATGAAGGGGGTTGTGATTTTCTTCTGTAAACACCATAAGCACAGAAGAAGCGAGGCCTTCTGTCCCGTTACTCCTCTCTGATCAGACACACACAGCCAGACTTGCTCCAAGTGCAACATGTAAGAAAATGTCATTATGCAAGACGGTGTGATGTACTAACTCTACACATATAGCTTTCATTTTCGACTCACACGTCAGACTTGAACCTACTGTCAAGTCAATTTTCAACAGAACACTGTAATTTACAGCAGTTAAGAGTCGACAACATTCAGCTGGCAGGTTTCAGCAACGTTCAACTGGATCTCAGAATCACCACAAGTGGCCTAAAGCTTGCACCCTAAAATGAGGATGTAGGCTGTATCTTACACTTTGCCTTTGTTTTGCGCTAGATTTATTAACGATTATTTCCTAATAAATACGATCTTGGAAGCTGACAGGACTACAAGGGGCCTGGAGCCTATCTCAGGAGACTTACAGCATGAGGCGGAGCACAGCATGGACAGGGGGCTCATTTACTGCAGGGCACACACACACATACTGTATATACCTTCACACACTTACACACTCATTCAAACACTAAAGGCAATTTGGAAATGCCAATTAATAACAACAACAACAACAACAATAATAATAATAATAATAATAATAATAATAATAATAATAATAATAATAATAATAATCCATTTTATTTATATAGACGCCTTTCTGGTCACCCAAGGATAAATTAAACAATAAAACAAGATAACACTGATAACAAAGATAATGTTGAGTAATAAAAGATTAAAACAAAATTAAATGAAAAGAGACTGTCATAATTTAAGACATTTGAAAACAAAAGATTCAGAATTTCAGTTCTGCCTTATCATGTAGAATACGCATGTCTGAATAAATGAGTCTTTAGTTGAGATTTGAATCTGTGTTAGAGATGTTTTTGGGGAGAGAATTCCAGAGACGAGGGTCAGTACAACTAAATGCTCTAGAAGAGCAAAGAGCGGATATAGAACTGAACATACAAACTCCATGCACACAGAGGAATTGAACCCAGGCGCTGGTGGTGCAAGGCAACAGTGCGAACCACTAAGCCACAGCGCCACCAGGTCTTAGAAGATGATGAGTATTTTGCTTGTTGTAATTCCATTGTTTGGCCACTAAATTAGCAATAATTGCTCTGTTGAGATAAATGACCTGTGATAAGCTGGCGTGTCCAGTGACCCTGTACAGGAAAAGTGCTACAGAGATGCACGTTAAGCACGTTCAGTGTCCCTGACAGTAGCGCAGGCTTCTATTATGATGTGTTCATTCTAATATTCCATCGCTTCTGTAGCTACGATTCATTGACGGGGGATGTTTTCTGTGAGCAGATGTTTATTTAACATTTATGGAAGGAGTCCCGGGGTCAATTCAATAAGCACCCACCTTGCCCCCCCAAAAATGACTGCTGGATATTTTGCAGACATCCATATATACAAAATAATCTCTTCTGTCTTTTCCAAGCACAAAGAAACCCCGCCTCAGACCATCGACTTTTCTTGTCCTTCCTTCTCAGCGGTAAGCATGCTGTTTTCTTTCTCCTGCACAGTAATTTCAATTTTCTGATAACTTCCAAGCTTTCGGTTTCTCCACGCCGGCCTCATGTTGATGTCCACCAGGGTCTGATCTGGAATAAATTCTGTTTATTCCCTGCAGCCTGTTACAGGGATCCTTATATAACCCTGATTCTCAGAGAGCGTGAAGTTTCACAGCTCTGAGTAGAAAATTAAAAAATTTAGAAATAAAAAAAAGACAATTCTCGTCAACATCATGTAGCAATTATGCACTGACGTGAACACAGTGGCAGATTGTAGGTTTAAAATACAAACAACTGACTTTTACATTAAAACTGTTATAGACAATTCCTTATTAAAGTCCAGCGTTAGCCGGATAGTTTCTCGTTTAAGCAAATTAAATGAGGATGGACATCTAACTACGTGTTTAAATTCTCAGTTAGCGGGCCAACATCACTAGTTTGATGGACCGAGTGCCGTGAAGACGCAGCCCCGCAGATCAGAGTTAATCCTCCTAATTACCTGGAACGACACCTGTTGACACAGAAGTGGTGCGTCTCATCTGGGACGGTGAGGAGAAGACAGACGGAAAGGAAGTGGGACCTTTTTAAGACTGCTGCAGCGATAACGATCGGGTCCTAAACGCGAAAAGAAAAAAAGATGGTGAAGGACTCCTGGAGGAAACGGCCCATATATAACTGGCGCTGCTGTGGAGATCGTCCTGTTCGGCGTACAAACTTCCTGTGGGTTCAGGGCGCCGACAAACTAAACCTGATCCCTCCATGTCTCTTCTTTTGTTAAGAAGGTTGACTAGTGTCTGCATTTCTTTCAGCGTTTGAAGAGAGCACATCTCGTCTCCATCAGCCCTCACCACCTTCGACAGAGGAGGCACAGAGAGAGCTTCGAGCATGTGACTATATCAGTCACATCCCTGCTATGAGAACTGCGAGGCCTCAGACAGAAAGGCTCTACGGAACGTGCTAAGGTCAGCTGAAGGAATGTTCGGGGCCACGCTGCCACCTATTGAAGATGTGGCCCATAAATGTTGCCTGACAAATGCTACCATTAGCATTATCAATGACTCCAGCCACCCCTGTCACTCCTCATTTTCCCTCCAGGCCTCCGGTGTAATATCGCATATACGTCTGCTGAGCCGAGCTATTAGATCTAGCCAGCATTTTTACCCAACTGCCATCAGACTCCCAAATCCACTTCATTCCTCAATAAGAATTGCACCCACAGACTCTGGACAGGCTCTGATGCTGACCACAGTCCTGTCATGTCAAGTCAAGTCAAGTCAGCTTTTATTGCCATTTCATCCATTTACAGTTCCGTACACAGTGACACGAACCAGCAAGGTGATACATGCAACAGAATGTAACAAAACTAACCAGCTAACTAAGACATCTAATTAGCCGACTAGCTAAGACAAAACAAAAGAACGCCAGAAAGTAACAAAACTATCCAAGAACTATGCAAAAGACCCTGCACCAGCAAATGTGCACACAGGAGGACAACACCACAATACTGTTCGATGCAAGAGTGTCAGATAGTGATTTGAGGTTGTGTAAGTAATTTGTCCATGAGATGATGATGATGACAAACAGTAAACATTAATGGGTTCTTGTGCAAATAACAGGTAATAAAAAATTTAGCAAAAAAGCAGTTGCAGGTTGGTGTGTGAAATTGCTGGATGGTTGTAGAGCAGTGTGTTTGCACGTGTGTGTTTGTCAGTCCAGTACCATTGTCTTTGTCTGTGTGTGTGTGTGTGTGTGTGTGTGTGTGTGTGTGTGTGTGTGTGTGTGTGTGTGTGAAATGGTTTAAGGGTTTACGTTCAATATCTACAGCTTTTAAGAAATGTGTTTATTGCATCTCCGTATTGGTTATTTGGGTTGAGTTTTGTCATTTTGTTCTGCTCAGTGTCTTTGTGTACAGTTGAATAACAGTGTAGTGAAATCGGGCAGCTTGGAAAGGATTGCAATTTAAAAGTGCCCAAAAAATTGATTGCAATTATGCAATCAGGAGGTCAAAGTGACATGTCTCAAACAGGGGTCCAAATTCCCATATTTTAGACATTTTGTAACAGAATGCCATTAGATATCAAATGGGAATTTTGTTTTTATCATACTGCGGAATTATTGTCTTCTTGTTATTGTCTAAGACAAAGTTAAAAGCACTTAAATATTCCTTCAAAATCTTCAAAGGCATCAGTCTGCCATCTCTCCAAAAGAAGGGTTTGGCCCTTGGGAAACAAAAACAAAAAGAAAAGGAAAAGAGTTGGGGTCAGCTCACACACACACACACACACACACACACACACACACGCGCGTTCTTGTTTAACCACATACTAGGGACTCCAAGCTGGATACTGAAATGTGGGGACCCATATTTCGAAAAGCTTTTTCACCGCCATGTTAAATAAAACCTCACCGTAATTCCACTGGACTCTTTTTGTAAACAACTTAACAAAAGGCTCAATTAATATAACACTTAAATGGTTGTGTTAACTTTCTATATGTTGACACCTCAAATGATGTCTTTTGGAATTCTTGATCTACTTGATCAAATGTGCCATTTCAGTGTCTGTAGTTTTAAATAAACTGCCCTCATTAACCCCTCGTGTGCCTTTTCCTAGCCAATCAGAAACCACCAAACCTGGAAACAGCTGGGGGAAAAATGTGCCCTTCTACCCCACTCAGGTTCGGAACATTTCCCACTTGTTTTTGTGGCTTTCAATCCTGAATTCTGACAACAACAAAGAACACAACCAAACGTGAGATGGACAATTCCCTTGGCGAAGCCCCAAGCTCCACCACCGCGTTCCTCTACATCTCATCCATCACTCTTCTGCTCCACAGCATCTTCCTCACTCCTCTACAGTTTCTAAATCACTCCACTTCACTACATCTCCTCCGTCATTTCTCTCGACCATCTCCTCCACCACTCATCTCCTCAACGTGTCTTCTAAATCTCCTCCATCACTTCTCTTCTCTCATCATCTACATCAATCCTCTTCTCTCCATATCCACTATCATTCTCGTTTTCCATAAGTAATCCATCACTGTAGTTTACATCTCCTGCATCACTCTCAAGCCTTTCCACCATCGCTTCTTTCCTCCAGGTTTCCTCCATCACTTTATTATCGAAGGTACAATAATGAAATTTAAAGCTCGGTGTGTTCCACCCATCAATAACGTCGTTCTCCGTGTCAGGTGCTACAGAAGATCCCGTGTTGCCATGACGCTCTCTGAGCTCGTAATTGCATTAAAAGCACTCGGATTTGTTCATCAACACATAACCTTTTTATAGAAGTGAGCCGTTTTGTTGTGTTTAATCACACACCACGCAGGACAACAACATTGCACCAAATTTAGCGACAAGCTAATTGGCGGTCCTGCACTCATCTGCACAAGCGCTCTATAATTTGGAGACTGTTGTTCTAGCGTGGCCTGAGAGCGGGGGGGGGGGGAAAGCAGCTGCTCGTGCGTGACACGCTGAGAGAAAGAAGACAGGAAACGACAGATAAAGGAAAAGGGCACGAACCGTTATCATCACGCTAGCATATTTATTCAGCAATCGGAACAGGAGTTAAATATCATCTCCACTTGGGAGTAATGGCTCCTCAAGCATTCGTTCAATCCATAGCATATGTTTAAGTTTTGTTGTTGTTGTTGTTGTTGTTGCTGTTTTTGCTGATTTATTCTACACCACTGTGAGCGTCTTATCACAGCCACAATCTTGCAGACCGCGAGACTCATTTAGTGATCATGAAGACATTCCTACAATGTCCACCGTTTGTTAGCAGACATAGCGCTCGATACGCTGGAAAGGTAAAGTCTTCATCAGTCCTTCATCATGTCCTCCCTGATCTCCCCGCACTGTACACATGCTCATCTCAGCGAGTGTTATCAGTGTGCGCACGTTGTTCTTCTTCTACTCAGCAGGCTCTCTGTTCTTCACAATAAAGCGCACGCTGATCTTCAGTACGTATATGAGGAGTGTGTGAGGTGGCGATGAGATGAGACTGAGTTACTCTTAAGCTGAGGATTTTTCTCATGAAGCGTTTATAATTGTCATTTTATATTTGAGCATTTGGCAGACGCCCTCCAAAATGACTTACTTTTTTTTTTTTTATCGTGTTCTTTTTACATCTGAGCAGTTGAGGGTTAAGGGCCTCGCTCAAGGGCCCAACAGTGGCAACTTGGTGGTGCTGAAGTTTGACCCTGTTGCCTTCCGATCGCTGATCACTTCACGATTACTTACAAAACCGTGTGTTCTTATCAATAAAGATTTCATGTAAAAGCCTTGTGGAAGTTAATTGTCTGTAATTATCCAACATCTCCATATGGAACCTCTGAAGACCCCTGTGTGTGTGTGTGTGTGTGTGTGTGTGTGTGTGTGTGTGTGTGTGTGTGTGTGTGTGTGTGTGTGTGTGTGTCTTCCTTGTACATAAAACCTGTGTGGAGTTTAATATTTAGCTAAACTGTGTAAACCCCTGAATAAACACTTTAAAGGTTCTTTAAGAGTCTGTTGGATGAGTAAGAGTTCCTCGTCAGACAGTCATGGACAAAACTGGTTCTTCAAAGGTTCTTTAACCCTCAGAACGAACCCTGCTTGACTTCTTGTTAGAGCACATTTTGCGTCACTGTATTCTAATGAACAAATGTTTTTAGCTTACCTTGATTACAATCTTTACCATTCAGTCGAGGTTTCTTTGCTAGGACCCCCTACTGTGTCTTTAAATACTCTAATTGTTCATTTGATGAGAAGTAAAGTGGAATTAATACCCAAAACGTTGCTCAACATAAAACATCAACATTTTATGTGAACTCTGGTATTAATAAATGTATTGATGGTTTTTACTATGAAGCATCTCAGCTCATCTGACCATACAGTATGAAGGTGACAAAACATTATCATGAATGCTTTTCTTTCTTAGTGAGGAAGTTCAAGAGTAAAAGTCCTACTGAATAATTAAGAGATTCTCAGACTGTACATGTTTTTCAAAGGTTTCGCTGGAGAATTTGGAGGTTCTTTGACTCCCAAAAGGAGGGATTTTTGGAATATTTTCTGCTAATAAAATATTATCATTATAGGCATTAAAAAAGTACAGGGTGGCCATTTCTATGGATCCACCTTAATAAAATGGGAATGGTTGGTGATATTAACGTCCTGTTTGTGGCACATTAGTATATGTGAGGGGACAAACTTTTCTAGATGGGTGGAGACCATGGTGGCCATTTTGAAGTCGGCCATCTTGGATCCAACTTTTGTTTTTTCAATAAGAAGAGGGTCATGTGACACATCAAACGTATTGGGAATTTCACAAGAAAAACAATGGTGTGCTTGGTTTTAACACAACTTTATTCTTTCATGAATTATTTACAAGTTTCTGACCTCTTATAAAATGTGTTCAATGTGCTGCCCATTGTGATGGATCGTCAATGCAACCCTTTTCTCCCAGTCTTCACACACTGATAGCAACACTGCAGGAGAAATGCCAGCACAGGCTTCCAGTATCCGTAGTTTCAGGTGCTGCACATCTCGTATCTTCACACCATAGACAATTGCCTTCAGATGACCCCAAAGATAAAAGTCTAAGGGGGTCAGATCGGGAGACCTTGGGGGCCATTCAACTGGCCCACGACAACCAATAAACTTTTCAGGAAACTGTTCATCTAGGAATGCTCGGACCTGACACCCATAATGTGGTGGTGCACCATCTTGCTGGAAAAACTCAGGGAACGTGCCAGCTTCAGTGCATAAAGAGGGAAACACATCATCATGTAGCAACTTCAAATATCCAATGGCCTTGAGGTTTCCATTGATGACGAATGGCCCCACTATCTTTGTACCCCATATACCACACCATACCATCCCTTTTTTTGTCCAACAGTCTTGGAGGGATCTATCCAATGTGGGTTAGTGTCAGACCAATAGCGGTGGTTTTGTTTGTTAACTTCACCATTCACATAAAAGTTTGCCTCATCACTGAACAAAATCTTCTGCGTGAACTGAGGCTCCTGTTCCAATTTTTGTTTTGCCCATTCTGCAAATTGTGTGCGCCGATCTGAGTCATCCTCATTGAGATGCTGCAGTAGCTGGAGTTTGTAAGGGCGCCATTTGTGAGTAGCTAATATCCGCCGAAGGGATGTTGGACTAATGCCACTCTCCAGTGACATGCGGCGAGCGCTACGCTGTGGGCTCTTGCTGAATGAAGCTAGGACAGCCACTGATGTTTGTTCATTACTGACAGTTTTCATGCGTCCACATTTTGGCAAATCCAACACTGAACCAGTTTCACGAAACTTAGCAAGCAGTTTGCTAACTGTAGCATGGGAGATGGGTGGTCTCGTAGGGTGTCTTGCATTGAAATCTGCTGCAACAACCCGGTTACTGCGTTCACCAGATATCAACACAATTTCAATCCGCTCATCATGTGTTAACTTCTTCGACATGTCAATGGCTGTGAACAAAGAGAAACAAAAGTTGGATCCAAGATGGCCGACTTCCAAATGGCCACCATGGTCACCACCCATCTTGAAAAGTTTGCCCCCTCACATATACTAATGTGCCACAAACAGGACATTAATATCACCAACCATTCCCATTTTATTAAGGTGTATCCATAGAAATGGCCCAGCCTGTAGACTGTCTGCCCTGTTCTGGACATGTCTAAAAATCAATCAATTAATCAATCAAAACACAATAACTCAGATTTTTGCAGATTCAATTTGATCCACATCCAGAGCTGGTTTGAAATCAGATTCAGATCAGATTCCTAAAAATGTCTTTTCAGCCTGGATGTTCTACATCCACGTTACAATACACACAACCCATTTCCATGCTCCAATAGTGTGTGAGTGTGTGTGTAATTTTGTGCCCTTTGATGCCTTGGCACCCTGTCCAGGTCCAGGTTGTACCCTGCCCTGTGCTCCAAGTCCCCCTGGTGGTCCAAGGCTCCAGGTTTCCCCCAACCCTGTACAGGATAAGTGCTACAAAGAATGTGTGTGTGTGTGTGTGTGTGTGAGTGTGTGTGTGTGTGTGTGTGTGTGTGTGTGTGTGTGTGTGTGTGTGTGTGTGAGATTGTGTTTTAACTGTAAGTAATCAAGCAAGAATGTGATAGAAACTCAAATAAAATATTTGAATTTCCAAAGGATTGATCGTGCCTATAGAGCGATGAAGGTTACGCTGGTTTGGTCGGAGGCTCGGCACCGGGTTCGGGTTCTGCCGCCAATCATTCCCTGATTTAGATGAAAATATCTTCCTAAGGAACGCGTAAAAAGTTTTAATGATGTTGAAATGCTGTTTTCAGAAGGTCACAGAGGCATTTGGTTTTTTGATATGAAAAATAACCCTGTGATTAGCTTCCATGCTCGCTCGCTCACCGTCCATCTGAGCATGTCAGGCAGAACCAATCAAAGTTCTCTCGTTCATCAAATAACATCCAGTTCATAAATGACTGTCATTTGTACAATTTCTGTGTCCTGTTCTCTCAGTGCCACGCATGTACTGGAGCTTGATTGGTGCACTTACCCTCGGAGCATGCTTTAGAAGGAGCGCACGGGCGAGTCTGAAGCGTTCATCCTCAGCTTAATAGTGGCGAGTCTCGGTAATGAGGACATAATGATTTTACAGCACGCGGCGCGGACCGGAGGTGGAACGCTCGGTATTAACTCTCACGGCGATGTGAGGAGCGCAGGATGGAGCTAATCAGAGAAAAGAGGGAGCTTCACCAGAGAAGGATGAAGATGTTGACATGATACAACAGGTTTCTCATGACCATCACAGCTTTGAAGATGTTCATAATGTCCACTGATGGAGCGTCTTACCGGAACCTTCTGGTACAGCGCTGGGATATAAAACGTATTTTTCAGTTCCCAGAGAAACTTGTGGGTTGCGAACTCCATCTTCAATATTTAAGTTTGATTTCATCCTGACGTTTGTTGGAAACATCTCATTTCATCGTTCCTTGATGTAGAGTGCTGGAAATAATAATAATTAAAAAATGTAATATCATACACAAAGAGAACCCGAGTAAATACACAATGCAGTTTTAAAACAGCTGATTTCATTTATCAAGGGGAAAATCTGTCCAAATCTACCTGCGGGGGAAACAGCATCCAAACATACAGCGCTGTGCAAAAGTATTCAGACCCCTGCTCTGAACTTCTCCCACATTATATCACGTTACGAATCACAAACAGATTCTCAGTTGGATTTAGATCTGGACTTTGCCTGGGCCGTTCTAACATATGAACATGCTTTGATCTAAACCCTCCCACTCTAGCCCTGGTTGTTTGTTTAAGGTCCTGCTGGAAGGGGAACCTCAAGTCTAAGGACTTTTGCAGGTTTTCTTCTAAGATTGTCCTGTATTTGGCACCATCCATCTTCCCCTCGACTCTGACCAGCGTCTCTGATGAATGCTGTCCGCGTTCGGCCAGGTCTTGGTAGGTTTGCAGTTGTGTCGTCCTTTTTCCATTTTCGGATGAAGGATTGAGCAGCGCTCAGTGAGATGTTTAAAGCTTGAGATATTTATTAGAACCGAAGCCTGCTTTAAACGTTCCTCCAGCTGTATCCCTGACCGTCTCATGTGTTCCTGGGCTTCATGATGCTGTTTGTTCATTAATGTTCTCTAACAAACCTCCGAGGGCTTCACAGAACATCTGTATTTATACTGAGATTAAATTACACACAGCTGGATTTTACTCTATTTACTAATTAGGTGACTTCTGAATCCACTGGATGTTCGTTAGGGGTATCGGAGTAAAAGGGGGTGAATACAAACTCACGCCACACTTCTCAGATTTGTATTTGTAAAAGAAAAAAATTATTAACCATTTTTTTTTCTCCCACTTCTGCCACACTTCTGTGCCACTTTGTGTTGCTCTGTCACAGAAAATCTCAGTAAAATTGTTGCGCTTTCCTCCGCAGTCGTTATTCTTGCTCTCGGTGTCTGGGGGAGGGACAGTAGGAGGCCGACATGAGAAAAATAACCCGGGTTTGTCAGGGCGCCGTAGTGTTTCTCAGTTTGGCTCGTGGCCGATCTGTGATCACTCGTGGTCTTCTGTAGTCAATCTCAGGCACTTCAGCTGCTCCACACAACACTCACTCTCCACACAACACTCACTCACTCACCTAGACACTAGAAGGGGGAATTATGTTAAAATGCTTTTCATCGACTACAGCTCAGCATTTAACACCATAATTCCCTCCACACTCACCACCAAACTGGAGCATCTGGGACTCAGCTCATCTCTATGTCAGTGGATCTCTAATTTCCTAACTGGGAGACCACAGGCTGTAAGGATGGGTGGACACGTCTCAGCCTCTCTCACTCTCAGCACTGGAGCCCCACAGGGCTGTGTTCTGAGCCCCCTGCTGTACTCTCTGTACACACATGACTGTGCGGCCACTACCAGCTCCACCACCATCATCAAGTTTGCTGACGACACCGTCGTGGTGGGCCTGATCTCTGACAACGACGAGACGGCCTACTTGAAGGAGATTGGAAATCTGGAGAACTGGTGCCAGAGGAACAACCTTCTTCTAAATGTCAGTAAAACAAAGGAGCTGATAGTGGACTTCAGCACTAAGCAGGAGAGGAACTACCAGACCCCCGTCATCAACGAGAGCCCAGTGGAGAGAGTGGACTGCTTCAAGTACCTCGGTGTTCACATCACGCAGGACCTATCATGGTCCTGTCACATCAACACCGTGGTGAAAAAGGCCCGACAGCGTCTCTACCACCTCAGACGCCTGAGAGACTTCAGACTGCCCTCCAAGGTGCTCAGGAACTTTTACTCCTGCACCATAGAGAGCATCCTGACGGGAAACATCGCATCCTGGTTCGGGAACAGCACCATGCAGGACAGACGAGCCTTACAGAGGGTGGTGCGATCAGCTGAGCGCATCATCCGAACTGAGCTCCCTGACCTGCACTCTGTCTACAGCAAGCGGTGCTGGACCAAGGCCAGGAAGATCATGAAGGACCTCAGCCACCCCAGCAATGGACTGTTCTTTCTGTTGCGGTCTGGGAAGCGCTTCCGCTCCCTCAAGGCCAATACAGAGAGACTGAGAAGGAGCTTCTTCCCGCAGGCGATACGGTCTCTCAATCAAACCAACACACTGGACTAAACACCTTTGCATTTTCTTGCACACAACAGAACGGACAATTATGTCAATGCACATTGCACATATATGCACATATGCACATTTTGCACACTTCAAGGACTTCTTTTCACACCCCCCTCATCTCATTAAAAAACTACCTCAAGTTTTCACAGACTATAGTCGCAATATATTACATCACATCCCACTTCTGACAAGAGCACATTTTTTCATACTTCAGATTTTATGTATATATATATATTTTGTAACTTTGTTGGAATCTGTTTTATAGGTTCCTTTTGTAAAAATTATTTAAGGTCACGGAGCGGTCGTATAAGCATTTCACTGCATATCGTACTGTGTATGACTGTGTATGTGACAAATAAAATTTGAATTTGAATTTGAATTTGCTCCATGTTTACTTTAGCAATCCACAGAACCACAATGAGCGTCCTGTGGAGCCACGCCCGAGTGTCCAGAGCCGCCCTGTGGCACGAAGGGAACACACAACACATTTAATGTTAGGGCTGACCAGTGTAAAAAGATTTTGATAATATATCATTTACTGTATAATATTATTTGATGTCAATTTTCTTTCCGTACTTGTTAAGGTGAATGTTCCTTTATGCCCAGGTTTACTTTTGCCAGTAGATGATTCTAACATCACGCTTGGTTTCCAACAAAACAGGATATTAATGGCAGCGTTGACCGCCGCAAAAATACTATTTTGAAAAGTTGATTTGGAGCTGACGGCCA
>QNUK01000693.1:218817-233817 GCA_013621035.1 Clarias magur | reverse complement strand
GTTTTCAGAGACCGAGCTGCAATTTCAGCAACAAATGACAACTGAATAGAGATGTTCTCAGTGCTACGCTAATCTGTCAGGACTCCGTAAAGAAGGGACGAATTTCACAGACCGATTCTGAAGACACGTGTGGATCGATGCTTGGTTTTTAGTGTAGTGTATAGAGACATTGTAAGGAAAATAAAGTGGAGAGGGCTGGAGGTCCTGCGGTCGTGTACGGAGCTAGTGCACTTAGCCTGCTTTAGCTTTATGAGATAAATAGCTATTACTGCTTCTCTTCAAAATGACACAAAATTAAGAACACACTGGCGAGGCCACGCCCACCCGCGACCGTCACACGCACCAACGTCCTGAATGTTCCACAGGCGTTTATTTCATTTTTGTCTGAGCGACTGTAACCTCTCTCTCTCTCTCACACACACACACACACACACACACTCGCATGGTTTTTACACACTGAGAGGACGTAATAACGAGCAGCACAGAAGCTGAATAATACAGTCGTGTTTACTGTTCGATCACTGAGCGCATTTCACTCCATCGTCTCTCTCTCTCAGATTTCCGGTTTCTATCTTTCTCTAACATTTATTATTTTTACTTCTATAGTTCTGTTTCTTTCTCTCCTCTTTTTTTAATTTTTTTTCTCTTTTAACTTTCTTTATTCGTGTCTTTTTTCCCCTTTCATCTCTTTTTCACTTTCCTTGCCCTTTTCTCTCTGTTCCTTTCTCATAAACTCTTTCTCTTTTTCTCTCTCCCTCTAAACAGAAGCGATTGTGATGTAAAATTATAAGCCTGCTAGATGTTTTTCGGTTTGTTGTTTTGTTCGAGCGCATTAGGGCTGAATGAAATGAGAGTGAAGCCCCGCGGTCGCTCGTCCGCCTACATCCAAACCTCCTGTGTGCCTAAAAGCATTTTATTCCCGATCCGCACCCTCTGCCTCGAGTCCCTGGATTTTGTTTCTCGCCTCCCAAAACACACCACCACCACCACCACCCCCACCCCCTCCTACATACACACTAACACACACTTCGAGGATACAAGGAATGTCTGTTAGGAACTAACGATACACCGCAGAAACCGTATTCATGAAACCTGGAGAAAATTATTCCGCGCTGCCTACAGCAACTGCACTTAGTGGTTTACTCCCGGAAAAAAAAAAATAAATAAATAAATAAACCCTGAAATGGCACTTCGGAGAACTTTTAAAGCACAAGATGCTTTTAAAAGCAAGATTTTTTTTTTTTCCCGCAGTCCACTCTTTTCCCCTGTGGAACTAACAATATGAAATTTGTCTTCAGTTTAAGGGACTTTTTTTTTTTTTTTGGCTTCTTCTAATCAGCGCAGAAATGTCCCAAAAAATCATGCATTTCCTTCCACCTCTGCATCGTGTCGTTTATTTTCAGGGTGATGGAACGTGGCAATACTTATTAGATCAGGTACAATTAACCTGTTTCGCAATTAGCCACACAAACGCAGATTCCTCTTAAAAGTAAAGTGAGCAGGTTCAGGTGTAACATGACAATTTTTATAATAATGATCGTTCATATAAATACGTCTGATCTTAAAGTCAAAGAAAATAATCTCCCAAAAGCAGCTCCGCCCCCTCTACCTCAGGCGGGGGATTCGAGGGCCAGGTGTCCTGGCAGGTGTCTTAGGAACTCAATCACTTCATGGACAAGATCCACATGGTGGCCAGATCAGGCCAGGATGTGGCACACACTGGTGTCCAAACTGGGTATGTATCACACCTTGGTGATTCAGGCTGTAAACAGTCCTCGAGTCACCAAAGACTGAGTCAAGGCTTGGAACGCAAGGTTGAGTTAAGCCTTCATTTGTCCACACAGTGACATTTCTTGGCATATCGCACCATGGTTTGGTCAGAATGACACCCAGGATACGGAGCCCATGGAGCGGACAGTGAAGGGCCTCGCTCAGGGGCCCAACAGCAGCAACAAGGCTAAGCTGGGGCTCGAACCATTCCCCACAGGTCCCCTCATGTCCACATGTGGAACTGACGCAAGTGGTTAGAATCCCTGTTAAGTGCAGTACGTGTACAAGTCCAACAAGCCTGCACAGGTTTTTCTGTTTGAATGATGCTCAAGGCAGTGGAGATTCAACTCCGTGTGTTCTTGACCTGCATGCAATAACGCCACACGCTGGGTCAAGGAAACATCCAGAACGTCAATCCCAGCCGTAATCCAGAGGGACTCGGCCAGGGCGCTCCGACAGCAGTAAGAGGGGAGGGGGTGGGACTGGAGGGGAGACTGAAAAGCACGGCACTGGTCACTCCAGGCCTGTGTACAGACCATCTCTCAGCAACACAGAGCCTGCGGGTTACCAAGTTACGGGAGATTTTTTCTCCCACTTTTCTCTACCCAGTCAATACCAAGCTCTTAGAAAACAACTATGAGACTCTTTCAGGTGTGGCTGAGCTACTCGCCAGAACACACACACACACAAGCATGGTTTGGGATGAAATTGAGTTCAAGCTCAATCTGGGGATAATCATGGATTCCCACAGCGATTTGAGCAGCTTAGTGGCCTCAGTCCAGTGGGTTAGTCCGGTTCTACGTGAAGAGTTCGATTGAATTCAGCACAGGATTTGACATGCGGATACCGGCAGATTCCCTGGACTCTAGTGTCCTGTCTTCTCCACTTGAGTTTGGTTGGAGGTCTTTCAATATTTAAGTGTCACGGAAAGAACCCTCTGTCCAAAAGCTGCTTAGGCCATGTGGATGATATGGTTATGTAGAGTAATGATTGGCAGAGGAACATGCCAAACCTGAAGGTGATCTGATTGTGTAAAGCTGCTTTGCGACAATGTCAGTTGTTAAAAGCGCTATACAAATAAAACTGAATTGAATTGGAGGCTGTCCTGAGATCAGTGAGCCAGGCAGGACCACGACCAACACGAAGAAGTGTGCAGTTAAACAGGTGGACGTCTGGAACCATGGAACTCTCTCTCCTGACACACATCTGTACACACCACATCCAACTTTCCCCTGAACACACCTGGCCGGCGTAATATCTCAAAACCAACTTTTATTTACAATAAAAAACAATTACATTAAATAAAAATAAATGTCATATTGTATTTACAATAAATAGAGATTTAATACAAAAAATGTGAAAATGATTTGTAAAAGTACAGCATGGACGTTAGTGTTCTCTCAAACACCCGATGTGCATCACGAGCAGCTGTGGCGCATGTGGAAGTTGACGACGTACTCTGCGTTGGTGCGCTGCACCGAGATGGCGAACGGCTCGAAGGGGTGGAAGGTGAAGGCGACCAGGCGGCGCACGGCGTGGTTAATCGGCCGACCCAGGAGACCCGCCTGGATTTTAAACTTCAACAAGCCAGAGTCTCGGGCATAAAACCTACACACACACACACACACACACACACACACACACACACACACACACACAATGAGATTATATTGTAGTTGCAACACAACAATGAATTTTCACATCAACTAAAGAAAATCTTTAATTAGTGAAAATGCATGAACAGAGGCAGCATGATGAAGCGGCGTTCTGGACTGGACGAGGTAACTACAGGATTACAGTAGGATATCGTATATTATATATTATGCTACAATATGCATTTCTAAGATATCATTAGTATCCTGAATTCATTTATATTTATTTCTTGAATAATGGAAGCAGTGGATTTGCTTCTTTACATAATTCTGTAGGTAATATTTAAAAAAGAAATAAATAAACCTAACTAACTAACTAACTAACAAACTACAACTAAAGTAATTTAAAATGTCCATTTTGAATTAAGGTGTTTTTTTTTTTTTTGTCGAAAATGATTTGAATATTTTAGTATTTTAGTGGCAGTATATTTAGTGCCGCATTTGATTTAGTTCAGCTGAACTCATTAGTTTAGATTCATTCCACAGTGAAGCCCGAGTTTAACCGATTAAAAACAAATTAACTGATAATGTTTGTTCTGCATCTATTTCTCCGTAGCTCATGTGTCTATTAACTTGTATACTATAATAATAAGGAACACTTTCAGGTCAACCAGTGTACACTATTGATGAGGACGAGGTCAAACACCGGCCCCGGTCTGGGCACGTGTTGTTTATTCCCCCCGTTGCCTCATACTGTGCTGTTTATCCATTTGGTCTGTTAAACAACATCTCTTGTTCAGTGTGAACTTTTAAATACATTACAAATAATAAAAAAAATAACTTTAACTCATTATAAATGTATGTTTTTTTATTATAATCTGTATTGATTATTAATTTAATGCAACACTACTGTTTAAACATCTGCAGATAGAATATGGATTTTTTTCCTCGTCAATTTTCAGATTAGGGTTTGATTCAACAGCACTAACGTTTACTGTCTGATTTCTCTCAAGCAGCTACAACATTTCTTACATATTTTGGATATCACGATAGCTTTATTTAATTTCTCAATTTTTACAATAATTAGTCCCAAGAGAATCCAACAGATTTCACGTCAATTTTCAGCAAATCCTAATATATATATATATCAAATTTACCACATTTGAAGAGGCTTGCAAGCTGTCTCAGAACACACCAGCAACAGGGTACAAGTTGTACCCCGGGGACACAAGAGGTGCCCAAATTTGCCCCATTGACACATTATGGTGATGGTACATCCTAGTGAAACAGGAAGTGCTCACGGTTGCGTTCCCTGCTACGGTAACTTCCACAGGAACTTTCAAACTGAACGTAACTGCGGATCCCATCGTCATAGAGACATAGAGGGGGCGGGCTCAATTTACTCAGTCAACCAATCAGTCTCCAAGGATCATGCCACACCCTAGCAACCACTTTAGAGCACCTTAGCAATGGATCCTGTAGACAGTCATTAGAAAAGGCCCAGAGACCCGAGTTTTCCAGGACAAGCACGGCTCACATTTTCACTTCAGAAAATCTACCTGTCTGGTTTCTCTTTTGCAATGCCAATTTTTAAATAAAAAAATAATAATAATTTTAAACTTAAAAACTATTTTAATTATTATAAATTAACACTATAAATGTAAATTTTAACAACAAATATTTCATTTATCTTCATAATTTTTTAGCACAATTTTGTATTTGCTCTATTCTGAAATAATCGCCAGTGAGGTAACCATGACAACAAGAGATCTGATACCCAACGGGGAAAATGCTGTATTGGATAGATGAGAGAAAATCTATATATATATTTAAATTATAAATATAATAATGTAAAAATGTAATGTATAAAAAAAAGTGTGTGTATATATACACACATATACACACATATATGTAACAAATGATTGGAATTGGATAAAAATATATATATATTTTAAAATTTCTTTTATTTTGATTTTCGTAAAAAAAAGCATCTCCAGTGTTCCTCGTTACAGAGCAGGACCTCGTTATACATCAAAAGAAAAACACGTCCTGTTCCACTTTCCAATTTCTGTGAACGAGCAGTAAGTAAGATTCAGGGGAAAAGTTCCTGCACTCCAGACGTCTCTCTCACACATCTTCATGCACATTAAAATCAGGAAGTCCTACAGTGCGACCTTCAAAAAAAATTATATTTTGTGCTGAAATTGTCCTTTCTGAAAATGCCAAGTCAAACACTCATCTCTCAGAGGGACATTTTCATCGCATGAACGTTTTACCTTTCAGAATTCTCAGAAGGGGTTGATTAATGCTCTAGAACCGCAGCGCTGACAGTGGTGCAGGTTTATAGCAGTTGGTTTAAGTTTTGTGTAAGAGGCGCCCGCGTCACTACCATGGCTGACTGACAGGTGGCGTGCTCACGTCACACCCTGTGATTCTCAACGTCATCAATCGTCCCAAGACATAAAAAAATTATAAATATATATATATATATATTTGTATCTTGCTTGACAAGAAAGAAAGAAGAAAAGAAAGAAAAAGAAAGAGAGGAGAAAAACAAGAATAAAATCAATGTTTCATACAGAAAAGCAAGAAAAAAGAAACAAAGCAAAATGATAGAAACTACATTTTGTTTAAAAATAAAAGCATTGAGAGAATCTGAAAATATGGCAAATAAATAAATAAGGAGAAACAGAGAAACGGAGAAAGTGAGATCTTAGAATACAGGAGGAATAAAAATGTAAGAAAGGGATCAAATTAATTGAAAGTATATTAAAATACATTTAAATAAAAGAGAAAGAAAAAAATACTTTTTAATCATGTTAAATGATGATGAAAACATTAAAGAAAGAAAAATAAGTTAATAAAAGACAAAAGGAAGAAAAAAACCTAATGATTATATTTGTCTGGGTCAGAATCTCAGAGAGAACCGTTAATGATGAATAATTTTATCTGTGTGTGTGTGTGTGTGTGTGTGTGTGTGTGTGTGTGTGTGTGTGTCCTCACCGTATAGGGTGATCTCCACAGGTTTTGGGGCGCTCCATCACGGAGACCCACTTGTCGTCGTAGCTGAAGAGCGAGAGGTCGAGGTACGGGCTGCTGCTGTACGACTGAGCGCTGATGGGAAGCTGCCCGAGCAAACGCCGCACCGCCTCCGTGTGACCGCCGTACTTCGCATTCACTATAGTGTCCTTAAACCTACACACACACACACACACACACACACACACACACACACAAAGATAAAACTTTGTTTTTTTTTATTGTATGTCAGTGAACATTTGCTGGTGGAGAAGGTCCAGAGCCAGGCTCTATTGTTTTCATTTATTTCATTTAATAAAATATATATATGTTTTTAGATTCATTTCACAGTGAAGCCTGAGTTTAAAATCTTTAACTGATAATGTTTGTTTTCCATTTATTTCTCTGTAGCTCATTTGTCTATTAAGTTGTGAACCACAAGAGGGCGCACTTACAGTCCAGACGGTGTGATTTTTTTTAGCAGCACTGCTAAAAGCAGCACTGACTCCCTACTATCAACTGCACATGAAGGCTCTTTTTTAATGATTGCATCATGGTGGAGGAGGAGAAGGTGGAGGAGTTGATGGTGGATTAAAGCAAGGAAGATGGTGGAGGAGGTGATGATGATGCTGATGATTGATCACCTGCGCTGGACCTGCCGGGCGTAGTTGTTGCTGGAGGCGGAGCAGGGGAACTGTACAGCCTCACTGTGCAGCGTCGCGTTACGGAACAGATCGCAGAAGTTTTCAAACAGCTCCAGCAGCTGGTCAGAGGTGTTCTCAAAGACCGCGATCACCTCCGTGCTCACCATGTTATAGACCACGAAGAAAGACGGCTGAGAGAGAGAGAGAGAGAGAGAGAGAGACCCTTGACTTCTATGCCAATCAATTAAAAACCTCACTGCGCGGTTATTATGGGATGTTCACAGCCTGTGAGTACCTGTGAGGGGTCGGTGACGCGCAGGGTGACCACGTCCTCGCTGGTGTATTTGATCAGCAGATGATTCTCATCCAACAGCTGCATTTTCCACATGCGCAGCTGCCGCAGCTGGTCGAAGAACTGGAAGAAGCGGCGCTTGGCGGTGGCGCTGCCGTCGCGCTCGGCTCGTCTCCACAGGAACACCAGCAGCCGGTGCTTCAGAGAGCTGATGCTCTTCTCCTTATAGAGGCGCGAGAACCCGGCCGGGCCCTCGGCCTGCGTCTCCGAGTACACCGCAGACAGCGTCAACAGGTCGTCCTCGTAACAGAACCGCCCGATCGTACGCACGTCCAGGAACGTCCCCTCCGCCGTCACCTGCACACGTTAAAATGTGACAAAAATACTTGAGCAATTCATTAATGCTAAAGGTGTAAAGCTCTTCAATGCTGTAAAAATTCATTAGTATTGCAGTTAAAGGGGCGTGGCCTCTGTGCCTGAGCGCTTCAGTGGAGAAAGTGTGTGCCGTGCCTGTCACTTCCACAGAAGGGGGCGTGGCTTATCTGACTATCCACATCCTGGACTGCTCACCTGAAAGACGTGGATGGTCTGCTGCTGGACGGAGAGGACGGCGAGAATGTTCCTGTACAGGTAAAGTCCCTGATTATGCGACAGGATGATTTTATCGCATTTAAAGGCGCGCGTGTCACACAGGCGTCCCGTGTGCAGGTCGACGATGTGGAGCGAGTAGTCCTCGAGCGGCGAGCGTGGGTTGGGGGTCACCGCCTCGTTGTTGCGATAAACCTCGAAAAAGTGCGGCTGAGGCTCGTCGGGCAGGTACGCCGCCGAGCCCACGATCACGTAGCGCCCGTCGTCCGTGAACAGGCTGCACTCGCGGTTCAGGTGCTCGCCGTTCGACGCCACGCTGGTCACGTGAAGCAGCGAGAAGAAGCGCGAGAACAGACGCGCTCGCACGTTCTCGCTCAGGACCTCGCCGTCCCGGCCCTCGTCGTGGTCCTGGAGCAGATCCTCGGCCGCCTGGCAGCCACGGAACTCGTAGATCTCCAGCGAGGTCTGGTCCGAGGAGAACGCGACGAAGCAGTGGCCGTCCGGAGAGAACTTCCGCAGGAAACACGGCGGCTTCTCCACGTTGACGGCGGTGAAGTTGGGGAAGAGGTTCTGGTGGAAACAGCGAACGCGGTACCAGTGAGCGCCGGGTCGGCCCGAGCTGATGCGCCGCAGCTCCAGCCTGTGCACCACGTTCTGGTTCTGAATGCGGCGCGGCTTCAGGGTCGGGAACTCGTCTTCTGAAGACGCCATGAGAGAGAGAGAGAGAGAGAGAGAGAGAACGCCTAGCGCTCCTGAAAAGAAATTATATTTCAGTAAATCATTTCAATCAAACATTATGAACAGTGTTATGTTAAAACAGAAACACCGCTCTATTGTTTTCATTTATAACATCCATGGTTGAAAATGTTTAGTTATTTTAGTTTTAGTTTGATTCAGTTGAGCCAAACGATTTGTTCTGATTCATTTCTATTCAGTTCTGAATAACAATTCGTTCCTGCGGTGATTCACATATTGACATTACCAGATCAAAAATCACGTACGTTAAAATTTTCTCCTAATTCTGTAAGTGGAAGGTTTAAAACTAACAAAATCTGGGAAAATTTTTTTTTTTATAATTGGGAGATTTATAAAAGTGATTGTGATGTGTTAAAATCACAATTTTAATCGGATCAGCACCGAGGTATCATATAATATTGTATCGGCTGGTGACTGCTGATTTCCGTTAATATATACACCATATTAAAATACAGATCGGCTTTTAGCTTGAATTCAGCGGCCGGAAGCTGCATCATTCTGTGCATTAATCAGCATATTTATTGTCAGCAGTTTTGTTGCGTCGTTGGTAAATTTGATGTTTAATGCTCCGTAGCTCTCGCCATGTCTTCATAGGCGTTGTGTAACAGCTAGAATCAACACAACAGGTTTGAATTAATACAGTTTATTCCAATACTAATGCCTGCATCTGTTCAGACAACTGTTTATATTTTTGTTTGTGCAACAATCGGAAGTTTTGTTGAAGACAAAGAACTGTTTTTTTTTTTTTTTTTTTGTAACCTGCTAAATAAAATCTGCCTCGTCACTACTGATGTAACGTGTTTCAAAAGCTTGTTATAGTGTAGAAAGTGTGTTCAGCGTCTGTAAATGGTCCTAAAATCCTTTAGTGTCTTTCCAATACAGTAGTCTAGACGACCGTGTGATCGATTTCTGTCTCTTCAATTATGCTGTTATAGTTCGTCAGTGAGGATGGGTTCTCTGTCAGAGGGTTTCCTCCTCTCAGGATTTCATAACTTCCTTTTTTTCTCCGTTGTGTAAGGCTGCCTTGTGACGATGACTATTGTTAAAAGTGCTAAACAAATAAAATTGAAGTGAATATAAAGGATCAGAAAAGTATCATGATATAATGTATTGTATCCTTTGACAAAATCATGTATTTAACCAGATTAATTTTAAACTGAATTGAGTTTAAAATGAAATAAATGTACAGCACATTATATTATATTATATTATATTATATTTAGCTATGTTTTAATTATTTTAGGTCACACTTCACATTTTAATCTTTATTTTAAAGTCTAAAGTAATAGGATTCACAACGCAACACCAGTTTAAATAAAAACAACTTAATACATTTAATAAAAAGTATTTTAACAACAAGAAATTAATTTGAATTCTTATGATTTATCTTATTCTCATCATAAATAAACAACTTCATGAGCTTGTTATCAAACAAACTTACGTGCATTCGTCCAGTCAGAAGACAGATTTATTTACTTATTCCGTTTATGTTCCGTGACTTTTTAGAAATTCGTTTAATTTTAATTTCATTATCTTAAAAAAAAAAAAATAATATAATAATAATAATAATAATAAACCCGCCGAGTTTCGACGTTAAGATGCTACAGCGCTAAATCGGCTCACGAGCTTCCGGGTTGTAAAACTGCGCGTGCGCACAACGTTATGGTTCTGGACCGGGGAGCACCGCTGTTTCTCTGTGCAGCGCCATCTACAGGTGCGGAAGAGCATCAGACTCAAAACACTCGATTATTAGCAACAAAAAAATAAAAAAAATAAGAAAAAATTAAGACTTTAAGTGTTGTGTAAGTATTTAAATTATATATATGAACAAAGCTCATTCTTTGATTTTTATAAATAGACACAGATATGGTCCATTATTTAAACAGTAAACTTATTGCATGTTCATTGAATTATTAAACATTCTTATGTTTAACAATATAAAATATTCAAGATTCAAAGTTTACTTTGAAAAGAACTTTATTAATCCAAGAGAACAACCAATTATTTTAGGTTACAGTTGTTTTCTTTGAGGAAAAGAAAAGAGTAATAAATTAGACGAGGAAAGAAACCACAGTTAATCTCTATTTGCACACTAAATATAATTCAATATACAGGTATTGCACATGGGAGGGAAAAGGGAAAATGTATTGCACAAATTTACATCAGGAATTGTCACTACAGTGTAAACATTACAGTGAAGAGGTGACTAGTTTTATGGCCATTGGGAGAAAAGATCTGTGTGTGTGTGTGTGTGTGTGTGTGTGTGTGTGTGTGTGTGTGTGTGTGTATATATATATATAAAATCTATCTTATTAAAGAAACCCTTGCTTAGTGTCATGGTCAATAATAAAACAGTGGTATGATCTCTATATTATATCTAGATTAAAAAATATATATTTTCAAAGTTTTGTAAACATTGAAGTTTAATTTTATTCTTCATATCAATTGTTTAAAATTCTCTCTATAGTGTATATGTTCCCTCGGTTTTGTGTGTGTGTGTGTGTGTGTGTGTGTGTGTGTGTGTGTGTGTGTGTGTGTGTGTTTCTACATTAGCAACTTGTTTACAATTTCATTTTATTAATCAATTAAAATGTATTTATTTATTTTAATTAACATTTTACGCTAACTTGGGGTTGTTCATGTCGCTAGGAGGGACGTTGCTATTTCTTACACCACAGCGCTGATGAATTCTGGATCCTGATTGGTCAGAATGTGCTGAATCATTTTCTAGAACAGCAGCTCTGAAGGTTTAAAGGGCAACACATTTTAATTTCTATAGTAACAGCTCATATCTATATTTATCTCTTTATTTATCATTCATGGAAGGAGTCTCCAGCGTCAGTACTGCGTCACAGTCTGGTGTAGGAGCTGTAAAATAATCAACCTCAGCGCGACTCTATTTCTCGAAACATTTGTGAATTTAAGTTATATAGGCAGAAAATAAATTTGATATGTGCTTCAGTATTGTTTAACATTAACCTTAAGACTCACTAAACAAACAAATAAATAAATAACGTTATTATTTCCCATTGTAGTTTCGCACCTGACAGTTTTTTAAAAAGAATTTACAGAAAATGCAGACAGTGTGTGTCGTACAGTACCGTATGGATTGACCAAAAAGTAAAAAATAAATATTTAGGCAGCTAAATGAAATGAGCTGAAATGGAAAATAATAATTAAACCTTAAAATAAAAAAAAAAATAGTTAATAATAACGACCTATAATCTACAATCTTGAAAGAAAAGGGGCGGGGTTTCCATGTAACTGACTGGAGATATGTATGTATATTGGTTTTTAAAAAGCGGAGCATCTGCACAGCAGCTTCTAGAGACTCTCTGAGCGTTTATCTTGTATGGGGTTTAATCCAAAGAGCATCAGGAGTGAAAATTAAAGTCAAAAAGAGGTCTAATGCACAGTGAAAAAAAGCTCCACCATTAACAAATTACACTGAAAAGGTGAAGCAGAGGAAGAAGAGCGCCACTTCCTCCTCCTCCTCCTGTTCCTTTCTGCTACTGATGGAGCAAATGCAGGGACGGATGGACGGACGGATGTTTAAAACATTTACGTTTTGTAAATAGACCTTTTCATACGACTGCTCGATGGGGCACGAGCCCAATTTTCCGCAAAATTATGAAATTAACACACCATTTCCAAATGTCAATTGACATCCTCCGACAAGCCTATTTCCATAATGATTATGAAAAAGGTCATTCTTTTAAAACCGAACATTAGCCATGGAGATGCTTTCATGTCAGAAAGTACTGGAGCTTCACCGTGATTCGGCAGACGTTATAATTTCAGGACCAACGATGACATTTTTGTGTGTGTGTGTGTGTGTGTGTGCATGTCGAATATAATTAACGAGAAGTTCTGGAGAACAGCATGAAAAAGAAGGACGTCAAGAAAGAACGAGTGGAAACACACAGGATCATGTCTAACATACGCAATAAACCAAATTAATTCATATTTATTATTCATTTTAAATCAATGGAGAGATTAGACCTAGAGATGTTTATTCACCTGACTTATTGCACACTGTTCCCCAAATGATTCATCAAAGAACATCTTAAAGATAAAATCTGCTTTTTATTCATTAAAGTTTTAAACCTGCATTCATTCTTATTTTTTGGAAAACAAAAAGAATATATTAAATATGTTGTTTAATTTAAAATATTTTTTTATATTTAAAAAAATTGCTCACATCATAATAAATATTATCAATACGAAAAGTGACTCACGATCTGTTTTGCTTGTGATGTAAATTCCAGCGTATCGTTCAGAGAGTCAAATCATTCGATTCACCATTAAGAGTCGACTCTCTCGGCTCACAAATGACTCGCTGCTGTTTTGCTACAGTACGTCTACCTGCATGATGTCTGAATAATGATCAGTTTATGGAAGTCATGCGTTTGTAAAGTGCGGTGTTTAGGCGATGTATCGAATCATAAACATGACTGAAGAGGAGCTTTATGAGCTGATTGATGAGATGATGATGATGATGATGAGATGATGATGATGATTATCATGTCATTTCATACGTTTTCTTCACTAGAATGCTCTGGATTCTGTCATTTAGACTAAATAACACTTTTTAAGATAATAATAATAATAATACCACGCGTGTGTTTCCAGGCGTGTGTTTCCAGACGTGTGTTTCCAGACGTGTGTTTCCAGACGTGTGTTTCCAGACGTGTGTTTCCAGATGTGTGTTTCCAAATGTGTGTTTCCAAATGTGTGTTTCCAGGCGTGTGTTTCCAGACATGTGTTTCCAGACGTGTGTTTCCAAATGTGTGTTTCCAGGCGTGTGTTTCCAAATGTGTGTTTCCAGACGTCTGTTTCCAGGCGTGTGTTTCCAGATGTGTGTTTCCAGGCGTGTGTTTCCAAATGTGTGTTTCCAAATGTGTGTTTCCAGGCGTGTGTTTCCAAATGTGTGTTTCCAAATGTGTGTTTCCAGACGTGTGTTTCCAGATGTGTGTTTCCAAATGTGTGTTTCCAAATGTGTGTTTCCAGACGTGTGTTTCCAAATGTGTGTTTCCAAATGTGTGTTTCCAAATGTGTGTTTCCAGGCGTGTGTTTCCAGACGTGTGTTTCCAAATGTGTGTTTCCAGACGTGTGTTTCCAGATGTGTGTTTCCAAATGTGTGTTTCCAAATGTGTGTTTCCAGGCGTGTGTTTCCAAATGTGTGTTTCCAGGCGTGTGTTTCCAAATGTGTGTTTCCAAATGTGTGTTTCCAGACGTGTGTTTCCAAATGTGTGTTTCCAGACGTGTGTTTCCAAATGTGTGTTTCCAGACGTGTGTTTCCAAATGTGTGTTTCCAGACGTGTGTTTCCAGGCGTGTGTTTCCAGACGTGTGTTTCCAGGCGTTTGTTTCCAGATGTGTGTTTCCAAATGTGTGTTTCCAAATGTGTGTTTCCAGACGTGTGTTTCCAAATGTGTGTTTCCAGACGTGTGTTTCCAGGCGTGTGTTTCCAGACGTGTGTTTCCAGGCGTTTGTTTCCAGATGTGTGTTTCCAAATGTGTGTTTCCAAATGTGTGTTTCCAGGCGTGTGTTTCCAGATGTGTGTTTCCAAATGTGTGTTTCCAAATGTGTGTTTCCAGACGTGTGTTTCCAGGCGTGTGTTTCCAAATGTGTGTTTCCAGGCGTGTGTTTCCAGATGTGTGTTTCCAGACGTGTGTTTCCAAATGTGTGTTTCCAGACGTGTGTTTCCAGATGTGTTTTTCCAAATGTGTGTTTCCAAATGTGTGTTTTCAGACGTGTGTTTCCAGAGGTGTGTTTCCAGGCGTGTGTTTCCAGACGTGTGTTTCCAAATGTGTGTTTCCAAATGTGTGTTTCCAGGCGTGTCTTTCCAAATGTGTGTTTCCAGGCGTGTGTTTCCAGATGTGTGTTTCCAGACGTGTGTTTCCAAATGTGTGTTTCCAGGCGTGTGTTTCCAAATGTGTGTTTCCAGACGTGTGTTTCCAGACGTGTGTTTCCAGATGTGTGTTTCCAAATGTGTGTTTCCAAATGTGTGTTTCCAAATGTGTGTTTCCAGGCGTGTGTTTCCAAATGTGTGTTTCCAGACGTGTGTTTCCAGACGTGTGTTTCCAGTCGTGTGTTTCCAAATGTATGTTTCCAGACGTGTGTTTCCAGACGTGTGTTTCCAGGCGTGTGTTTCCAGATGTGTGTTTCCAAATGTGTGTTTCCAAATGTGTGTTTCCAGACGTGTGTTTCCAAATGTGTGTTTCCAGACGTGTGTTTCCAAATGTGTGTTTCCAAATGTGTGTTTCCAGGCGTGTGTTTCCAGACGTGTGTTTCCAAATGTGTGTTTCCAGACGTGTGTTTCCAGACGTGTGTTTCCAG
>QNUK01000693.1:207500-218362 GCA_013621035.1 Clarias magur | reverse complement strand
GTGTGTGTGTGTGTGTGTGTGTGTGTGTGTGTGTGTGTGTGTGTGTGTGTGTGTGTGTGTGTGTGTGTGTGTGTGTGTGTGTGTGTGTGTGTGTGTGTGTGTGTGTGTGTGTGTGTGTGTGTGTGTGTGTGTGTGTGTGTGTGTGTGTGTGTGTGTGTGTGTGTGTGTGTGTGTGTGTGTGTGTGTGTGTGTGTGTGTGTGTGTGTGTGTGTGTGTGTGTGTGTGTGTGTGTGTGTGTGTGTGTGTGTGTGTGTGTGTGTGTGTGTGTGTGTGTGTGTGTGTGTGTGTGTGTGTGTGTGTGTGTGTGTGTGTGTGTGTGTGTGTGTGTGTGTGTGTGTGTGTGTGTGTGTGTGTGTGTGTGTGTGTGTGTGTGTGTGTGTGTGTGTGTGTGTGTGTGTGTGTGTGTGTGTGTGTGTGTGTGTGTGTGTGTGTGTGTGTGTGTGTGTGTGTGTGTGTGTGTGTGTGTGTGTGTGTGTGTGTGTGTGTGTGTGTGTGTGTGTGTGTGTGTGTGTGTGTGTGTGTGTGTGTGTGTGTGTGTGTGTGTGTGTGTGTGTGTGTGTGTGTGTGTGTGTGTGTGTGTGTGTGTGTGTGTGTGTGTGTGTGTGTGTGTGTGTGTGTGTGTGTGTGTGTGTGTGTGTGTGTGTGTGTGTGTGTGTGTGTGTGTGTGTGTGTGTGTGTGTGTGTGTGTGTGTGTGTGTGTGTGTGTGTGTGTGTGTGTGTGTGTGTGTGTGTGTGTGTGTGTGTGTGTGTGTGTGTGTGTGTGTGTGTGTGTGTGTGTGTGTGTGTGTGTGTGTGTGTGTGTGTGTGTGTGTGTGTGTGTGTGTGTGTGTGTGTGTGTGTGTGTGTGTGTGTGTGTGTGTGTGTGTGTGTGTGTGTGTGTGTGTGTGTGTGTGTGTGTGTGTGTGTGTGTGTGTGTGTGTGTGTGTGTGTGTGTGTGTGTGTGTGTGTGTGTGTGTGTGTGTGTGTGTGTGTGTGTGTGTGTGTGTGTGTGTGTGTGTGTGTGTGTGTGTGTGTGTGTGTGTGTGTGTGTGTGTGTGTGTGTGTGTGTGTGTGTGTGTGTGTGTGTGTGTGTGTGTGTGTGTGTGTGTGTGTGTGTGTGTGTGTGTGTGTGTGTGTGTGTGTGTGTGTGTGTGTGTGTGTGTGTGTGTGTGTGTGTGTGTGTGTGTGTGTGTGTGTGTGTGTGTGTGTGTGTGTGTGTGTGTGTGTGTGTGTGTGTGTGTGTGTGTGTGTGTGTGTGTGTGTGTGTGTGTGTGTGTGTGTGTGTGTGTGTGTGTGTGTGTGTGTGTGTGTGTGTGTGTGTGTGTGTGTGTGTGTGTGTGTGTGTGTGTGTGTGTGTGTGTGTGTGTGTGTGTGTGTGTGTGTGTGTGTGTGTGTGTGTGTGTGTGTGTGTGTGTGTGTGTGTGTGTGTGTGTGTGTGTGTGTGTGTGTGTGTGTGTGTGTGTGTGTGTGTGTGTGTGTGTGTGTGTGTGTGTGTGTGTGTGTGTGTGTGTGTGTGTGTGTGTGTGTGTGTGTGTGTGTGTGTGTGTGTGTGTGTGTGTGTGTGTGTGTGTGTGTGTGTGTGTGTGCGAGGTTATGACTACATTAAATCAAGGTGGCTTCACTCTGTAACATCTAATTAACCCGATGCTTAGCCTGATGATTTTCTGACACACCTCTTGAAGTAGGTGCTTGGGATCAATTGCTCTTGAGATTTGTACTTAACGCCCTCCCGGTCAGTTGCATGAAACATTAACTTCTGACTTTCTAGCGACCTACGATCATTAGCATGCCATTCATTTTCTTTCAATTTTTTTTGTGACAGAAAATGTCAAAAACCCTTTTGGCTTTTTTGTATAAAAATGGATCGGAACGAAACAAACAGGCGAAAAAAAAACACAAGAATGCTCAAACCTATCCTAGCTACAGTATAATAGTATGAGCTAACCAATTAGCCTAGCACATGATCTAGATTAAATCTGTAATATTAACAACTAAGATTGGTGTAGTTTTGTTTTGAAGATGCTTCTCTAAAACCGAGAAGCTGCTTGAGTGACATCGACACTGGTAAACTGGGACCCAGACTGGAATTAGTGGTCGTTTGGGTAACTTTTGAAGTTAGAGTTAACTTTAACATAAATCAACATTGACGATAAGTTATTAAGATAGCGTTGCATGAATGACCCTCAAAGAAATGCTGCAAATACGAGTTCAAAAAGGATATTTATTTCCAGAGATGCGCAAAGTGCGCAAACCCTGTACTTGAGTAAAAACTAGTTAAAAATATTACTCAAGTACAAGTAAAAGTAAAAGTTCTCCATTTATAAATCTACTTGAGCAAGAGTACAAAAGAACTCACCTTCAAATTTACATACTGTACACTAGGTAGACGAGGGGAATATCTATTATCGCAGCGTTCACCACCGCGACAAAACGACCGCGGACAAAATCAATCACATTTAAATCGCATTTCAAAGTAATTTGTGAAATGGCCGCCGGGTGGCGCAAAGTGACATTTTCCCTCGCCGCAGTTTTAATATAGAATTAATTAAAATGTTTATTTAAAAAGTCATAATATATTGTATCAAAGAAATACTACAGTGATGGTAATTTCCACATCTGTGTATTTTATACACACATGCAAAACATCTGAACCAGAGCTATTTTGAATATGTTGCTGTACAAAAATGTTGATCCAGTATGCGTAGACTAAAATAGCGTAGCTGTTGTGTATTACGCTCAGCATTTTGCCTTATGCAAAGTCACTGTAAAAGCGTCTCTCTCTCTCTCTCTCCTGTGGCGCGATCAGATGGTGGGTGTGAGAACATCTGCTCTGCCTCCCGGATGAACAAGGCCGTGGTGGTGTTGGTGAACAGGGTCGACCTCGCGAGCGCGCTGACGCGGATCGAAATCTGTGTGAGAGGAGCCGCGCGCGGTTAAAGTCACCCCTCTGTCTGCCCCCGCGATGTGGATGGTCATATCGAGGTGATATTGAAGGAGCTGCCCGTTTCGGGAAGTTGGTCGGCCCCATGAGAGCGATCCCGCTCGGGTGTAAGAGCTCCAACATGCGGCACATCCTGTCTTTCCGCAGGCAAGTGCTCATGATCTTAAACAACAAAGAACAAGCCTTAACTGTTCATTTTAAATGAAAAGAGGGGGACAGTGGCTACACTGTCTTCGCCAGCACGGAGCCGCTGAGGTACTTTGAGTGCGGGGACGCGGCACGCAAGAGGCTGAGCTGTCGACACGGAGCCGTGCAGCTGGGGAGCTCGCGCGACGATACAGCCGGGAAACAGCGGCAGCGGCACGAGGACAGCCAGCCGGGGAGCACCGAGGAGTCAGTGCCTGCGGCAGCCTCGCCGACACCCAGAGCGGTGACACACCCGAACTACAACAGGTCAGTCCGGAACACACCGACAGCACTGAGACACACCCTGCGCTCGGCGCTGAACCCAACACTGGTACCACTGTACACAGCGCGAGCGCAAAACCCCCAACGTCTGCACCGAAACACCAGCACACCATCAAAGACACCCAAAGACACCACAGCAACCAAGCCGAGGAGAAAACGGGAGGAGACGTCCGGCACAGAACCGACAACCAAATGGAAAACCCGCAGTCAGACTCAGAGCGCCGCGGTACAGGAGAGTGAAGAGGCCGAGTGCAGCACCGCACACACACACACACACACACACACACACACACGCACGCACACACACACACACACACACACACACACACACACCAGTAAACATAGAGGAGTAGGTGAATCTCTTTCTACAGCTGTCTAAAACTGAAAAGGGACGGGGAGTAAAAAGGTTAAAAGAAAAAAACTAACACAACAGGCAACAAAAAAACAACAACAGCTGAAACCAAAACCACAAACTGTAAATAAAACCTGTAAATTAATGGACAAAAAAACTTTTTTAAAAAAGTCTCATTAAAGGGTGGGGGGGGGCTTAGTGGGTGTTAAATAAATAAATAATGAAATAAAAATTGTAAATATGTAAATACTGCGTGTGTATTATAAATATATGTGTGTGTGTGTGTGTGTGTGTGTGTGTGTGTGTGTGTAATGTATGCATGTTGATTTCATCATCTGTGTGTGTGTGTGTGTGTGTTTATACTGTATATAGGTATGTGTGTTTACATGTGTGTGTGTGTATATAAGTAAAAATATAAAATAGTTTTTTGTTTATAAAGTGTGTTTAAAAATTCAAAACTCTCTCTGTGTCTCTCTGTGTGTGTCTCTCTGTGTGTCTCTCTCTCTCTGTGTCTCTCTGTGTCACTCTGTGTGTCTCTCTGTGTCTCTCTCTGTCTGTCTCTCTCTCTGTGTGTGTCTCGTCTGTGTGTCTCTCTCTGTGTGTGTCTCGCTGTGGGTACTGCCTGTGTGATGTCTCGCACGTGTCGCGCTGTGTGTCTCTGCATCTGTGTGGTGTCTCTCTGTGTTTCTCCTCATCTGTGCTGCTCTCTCTGTGATCTCTGCTCCACTGCGTGCCATCTCGTAGTGTGTTACTCGCTGTGTTCTCTGTGATGGATGTCTACTGTGTGACTCTCTCCGTCTCAGTCGCATCTGCGCGTAGTGTGATGGAGTCTCATCGTGTAGTTGTCTGCTCTTCTGATGGTGTGCTCTTCTCTTGTGTCTCTCTCGTCTGTGTGACCTCTTCTCTGTTTTGTGTCCCTACTGGGTCTCTCTTCTCTCGTGTATCTCCTGTCTGTCTTCCTCTCTCTGTCTCTCTCTCTGTGTCTATTCTGTGTTTGTCTCTCTCTGTGGTCCCTCTCTTGTGTGTGTCCCTCTGTGTGTCTCTCTCTCTCTGTCTCTCTCTCTGTGTGTCTCTCTCTGTGTGTGTCTCTCTGTGTGTCTCTCTCTCTGTCCATCTCTGTGTGTCTCTCTCTGTCCATCTCTGTGTGTCTCTCTGTTTCTCTCTCTTTCTGTATCTCTCTCTCTCTCTGTCCATCTCTCTGTGTCTCTCTCTGTGTGTCTCTCTCTGTGTCTCTCTGTGTGTGTCTCTCTGTGTGTCTCTCTGTGTGTGCCAAATGTGTGTTTCAGATGTGTGTTTCCAGATGTGTTTCCGTGTGTTTCCAAATGTGTGTGTTTCCAGGCGTGTGTTTCAGATGTGTTTCCAGACGTGTGTTTCCAAATGTGTGTTTCCAAATGTGTTTCCAGGCGTGTGTTTCCAAATGTGTGTTTCCAGATGTGTTTCCAGACGTGTGTTTCCAAATGTGTGTCCAAATGTGTGTTTCTGTGTGTGTTTCCAAATGTGTGTTTCCAGTGTGTGTTTCCAAATGTGTGTTTCCAGACGTGTGTTTCCAAATGTGTGTTTCCAGACGTGTGTTTCCAGATGTGTGTTTCCAAATGTGTGTTTCCAAATGTGTGTTTCCAGACGTGTGTTTCCAAATGTGTGTTTCCAAATGTGTGTTTCCAGGCGTGTGTTTCCAGACGTGTGTTTCCAAATGTGTGTTTCCAGACGTGTGTTTCCAGACGTGTGTTTCCAGGCGTGTGTTTCCAGATGTGTGTTTCCAAACGTGTGTTTCCAAATGTGTGTTTCCAGACGTGTGTTTCCAAATGTGTGTTTCCAGACGTGTGTTTCCAGGCGTGTGTTTCCAGACGTGTGTTTCCAGACGTGTGTTTCCAGACGTGTGTTTCCAGACGTGTGTTTCCAGACGTGTGTTTCCAGACGTGTGTTTCCAGACGTGTGGTTCCAAATGTGTGTTTCCAGACGTGTGTTTCCAAATGTGTGTTTCCAAATGTGTGTTTCCAGGCGTGTGTTTCCAGATGTGTGCTTCCAGACGTGTGTTTCCAAATGTGTGTTTCCAAATGTGTGTTTCCAGACGTGTGTTTCCAAATGTATGTTTCCAGTCGTGTGTTTCCAAATGTGTGTTTCCAGACGTGTGTTTCCAGACGTGTGTTTCCAGGCGTGTGTTTCCAGATGTGTGTTTCCAAATGTGTGTTTCCAAATGTGTGTTTCCAGACGTGTGTTTCCAAATGTGTGTTTCCAAATGTGTGTTTCCAAATTGGTGTTTCAAAGTGTGTTTCCAGGGCGTGTGTTTCCAGACGTGTGTTTCCAAATGTGTGTTTCAGACGGTGTGTTTCCAACGTGGTGTTCCAGGCGTGGTGTTTCCAGATGGTGTGTTTCCAAATGGTGTTTCCAAATGGTGTGTTTCCAGACGTGTGTTTCCAAATGTGTGTTTCCAGACGTGTGTTTCCAGGCGTGTGTTTCCAGACGTGTGTTTCCAGGCGTGTGTTTCCAGACGTGTGTTTCCAGGCGTGTGTTTCCAGACGTGTGTTTCCAGACGTGTGTTTCCAGATGTGTGTTTCCAAATGTGTGTTTCCAAATGTGTGTTTCCAGGCGTGTGTTTCCAGACATGTGTTTCCAGACGTGTGTTTCCAAATGTGTGTTTCCAGGCGTGTGTTTCCAAATGTGTGTTTCCAGACGTCTGTTTCCAGGCGTGTGTTTCCAAATGTGTGTTTCCAGACGTGTGTTTCCAGGCGTGTGTTTCCAGATGTGTGTTTCCAGGCGTGTGTTTCCAAATGTGTGTTTCCAACTGTGTGTTTCCAGGCGTGTGTTTCCAAATGTGTGTTTCCAAATGTGTGTTTCCAGACGTGTGTTTCCAAATGTGTGTTTCCAGACGTGTGTTTCGAGGCGTGTGTTTCCAGATGTGTGTTTCCAAATGTGTGTTTCCAAATGTGTGTTTCCAGACGTGTGTTTCCAAATGTGTGTTTCCAAATGTGTGTTTCCAAATGTGTGTTTCCAGGCGTGTGTTTCCAGACGTGTGTTTCCAGACGTGTGTTTCCAAATGTGTGTTTCCAAATGTGTGTTTCCAGGCGTGTGTTTCCAAATGTGTGTTTCCAGACGTGTGTTTCCAGACGTGTGTTTCCAAATGTGTGTTTCCAGACGTGTGTTTCCAAATGTGTGTTTCCAGTCGTGTGTTTCCAAATGTGTGTTTCCAGACGTGTGTTTCCAGACGTGTGTTTCCAGGCGTGTGTTTCCAAATGTGTGTTTCCAAATGTGTGTTTCCAGGCGTGTGTTTCCAAATGTGTGTTTCCAGGCGTGTGTTTCCAGATGTGTGTTTCCAGACGTGTGTTTCCAAATGTGTGTTTCCAGGCGTGTGTTTCCAAATGTGTGTTTCCAGACGTGTGTTTCCAGACGTGTGTTTCCAAATGTGTGTTTCCAAATGTGTGTTTCCAGACGTGTGTTTCCAAATGTGTGTTTCCAAATGTGTGTTTCCAGGCGTGTGTTTCCAGATGTGTGTTTCCAGATGTGTGTTTCCAGACGTGTGTTTCCAGACGTGTGTTTCCAGGCGTGTGTTTCCAGGCGTGTGTTTCCAGATGTGTGTTTCCAAATGTGTGTTTCCAAATGTGTGTTTCCAGACGTGTGTTTCCAAATGTGTGTTTCCAGACGTGTGTTTCCAGGCGTGTGTTTCCAGACGTGTGTTTCCAGGCGTGTGTTTCCAGACGTGTGTTTCCAGGCGTGTGTTTCCAGACGTGTGTTTCCAGACGTGTGTTTCCAGATGTGTGTTTCCAAATGTGTGTTTCCAGATGTGTGTTTTTCCAGACCGTGTGTTTCCAGGCGTTGATGTTTCCAATGTGTGTTTTGCAGACGTGTGGTTTCCAGACGTGTGTTCCAAATGTGTGTTTCCAATGTTGTTTTCCAGGCGTGTGTTTTTCCAGATGTGTGTTTCCAGACGTTGTGTTTCCAAATGTGTGGTTTCCAAAATGTGTTGTTCCCAGGCGTGTTTTCCAGATGTTGTGTTTCCAGACGTGGGTTTCCAAATGTGTTGTTTCCAGGCGGTGGTGTTTCCAGACGTGTGTTTTCCAGACGTGTGTTTCCAGGCGTGTGTTTCCAAATGGTGTGTTCCAGGACGTTGTTTTCCAAATGTGTGTTTCCAGACGTGTGTTTCCAAATGTGTGTTTTCCAGGACGGTGTGTTTTTCCAAAGGTGTGTTTCCAGGCGTTGTTTTCCAAATGTTGTGTTTCCCAAAATGTTGTGTTTCAAGACGGATAGTTTCAAAATGTGTGTTTCCAGACGTGTGTGTTTCCAAATGTGTGTTTTCAGACGTGTGTTTCCAGAGGTGTGTTTCCAGGCGTGTGTTTCCAGACGTGTGTTTCCAAATGTGTGTTTCCAAATGTGTGTTTCCAGGCGTGTGTTTCCAGACGTGTGTTTCCAAATGTGTGTTTCCAGACGTGTGTTTCCAAATGTGTGTTTCCAGACGTGTGTTTCCAGACGTGTGTTTCCAGGCGTGTGTTTCCAGATGTGTGTTTCCAGACGTGTGTTTCCAGACGTGTGTTTCCAAATGTGTGTTTCCAAATGTGTGTTTCCAGGCGTGTGTTTCCAGATGTGTGTTTCCAGACGTGTGTTTCCAAATGTGTGTTTCCAAATGTGTGTTTCCAGACGTGTGTTTCCAAATGTGTGTTTCCAGACGTGTGTTTCCAGGCGTGTGTTTCCAGACGTGTGTTTCCAGGCGTGTGTTTCCAGACGTGTGTTTCCAGGCGTGTGTTTCCAGACGTGTGTTTCCAGACGTGTGTTTCCAGATGTGTGTTTCCAAATGTGTGTTTCCAAATGTGTGTTTTCAGACGTGTGTTTCCAGAGGTGTCTTTCCAGGCGTGTGTTTCCAGACGTGTGTTTCCAAATGTGTGTTTCCAAATGTGTGTTTCCAGGCGTGTGTTTCCAAATGTGTGTTTCCAGGCGTGTGTTTCCAGATGTGTGTTTCCAGACGTGTGTTTCCAAATGTGTGTTTCCAGATGTGTGTTTCCAGACGTGTGTTTCCAGACGTGTGTTTCCAGACGTGTGTTTCCAGGCGTGTGTTTCCAGACGTGTGTTTCCAGACGTGTGTTTCCAAATGTGTGTTTCCAAATGTGTGTTTCCAGGCGTGTGTTTCCAAATGTGTGTTTCCAGACGTGTGTTTCCAGACGTGTGTTTCCAGGCGTGTGTTTCCAAATGTGTGTTTCCAAATGTGTGTTTCCAAATGTGTGTTTCCAAATGTGTGTTTCCAGACGTGTGTTTCCAGACGTGTGTTTCCAGGCATGTGTTTCCAGCCATCTTTTTCCAGTCGTGTGTTTCCAGGCGTGTGTTTCTAGACTTGTGTTTCCACAAGTTTGTCCGGCGTGTCCCATGAGACTCGATCGGCGTGGGATGGACTGAACATTGACTCTTGTGGGTTTTTTGGCCCTTCTGTGGGATCAGACTGGACAGACTGGCCTTTGGTCCGTGATGATCCCGTAACCAGTTCACTGTGATATAATCAATGTTAATTTAAATCTATTAAATAACACATGAGGCATGGCATTAGGTAATGAAGTAACAACAACAACAGTAAGAGTCAGGACATGAAGGTCAGCTGTTCTGGAAAAGCTCTTACATGACAGTACTGTCGAGTGTGTTGATGAAACTGGCTCTCATGAAGACCTTCCCAGGAAAGCAAGACCGAAGATTTTGACTTGTAGTGTAACTTCACACAATGTACAGAGGAGTCCAAAAAATTGTCTACACTCTTTAACAGTTCGAATTGCATTGCGTCAAATGTGTGTAGCATAATGTTTCCTCTGAAGACGTCAGCGTCGCACCGTCACTGATGCTGTCATGTGACCGCCAGAAGAGCGGCATATATTTTTCATGTTGAAGAGTCTACACATTATTTGGGCCCCTCTATACTGTCTACACATGTGGTGTAAATATTTTTATAACCGTAGAGATCCTGAGTCTCGTTCCGAGCATTTCAGCGACAGTTTGTGATAAATCAACTTGAACCGTTCTCTCAGACTGCCGTGTTACTCGAGACTTTACTCTAACTCACCTGCTCACTCAGGAAATTGACCTTTAAGTGCTCGAGCAAATCCGTAGACGTGTGTGTCGAGTGTGTGAGGTCGATCTGCTCAAATCAGAGAGACGCAGCCGCTAAAGCAGCTGGAATCACCGTTCATGCGGAAGCAGATATCGTTCATGAGCATCTCTGCAGTCTGAGTCTGACGGTCCGACGCATCGGCACATTTCACATCGCACACCGTCACGTCTCCTGTACAGCACACGTCTGTCAAAGTGTCTCTAAGCTATTCTACAATAAAGAAAGACTGTCAGGTGTGAATGCGATTCATGTGTTTAATAATTCTGTTATCATAAACAGTAACTCTTATAATAAGATCCAATAATGAGATTTCATTTGTTACTCTCATGTATTTCATTCGATTAGGTTTAGTTTAGTTTTTGATTAATTGATTGAGGGTCAGGATTTAAACAGCGCTCTAACGCATGATATATTTCTTCCCACTCCAGTCCGTTTTCTTCGTGGTCCCTGAGAGAACAAATATGAAGTGTAGAGAGAGAGAGAGAGACTCGAGGGTTAAAGCTTTAGAGTGGAGCTGAAATAGTGCCTCAGTAATTCTGATGAAGATCATCAAAAGCTATACGACATCAGCTAAAGTCTCATTTTTGTCCAAAATTCATTTAGAGCTCTTTTCTTCAATATGGGTTTTGAGTGCTTGGAAATTGAAAAAAAAGAAGAATGATGAAAGAAAAGAGAAGGAGGAAAGGAAGGGCAGAGCGGAGAAGGAAGCCTGTACTTGGCCTTGAGAGTATGGTAATGGCTCTGTACCCAATTATCCTGACCGAGTACGTCGAGACCGGCTCGGCAGAATTATATAAGTTGTAATTTGCAAATGGCATGCTGTGACCATGAACGACGACGAGTGAAAAAAGAAATCCCGGTTAATGTAATATGTCTGAATTCGGAGTGCTCCCTCCCTCCCCCCCCCCCCCTCTCTCTCTCTCTGCGCATGGGCCGGATGTGCCGGAGCGAGTGGAAGGCTGTTTGGCATCTTTCTGGCGACTGTTCACTTTTTATTCGACATTTTATTTTATTTCTTTTTATTTTTAATTTTACTTATTTAT
>QNUK01000693.1:200000-202500 GCA_013621035.1 Clarias magur | reverse complement strand
TGATACCAAACAAAAAGGCAGAGCTCATACTGGCGTTTTAATATCGAACTGTTACAGGATGAGATCTTTATGAAGAATGTATGGTATATCATAGTTCCATGGAATGAATGGAAAGATAGAAAAGGGATTTTGGCAGTTTGGTGGGATGTGGGAAAAACTCTAATTAAAACTTTCTGCAAAACTACACTGAGCTTTTAAAAACCCGCTATAAAAGAACTCGAGGCAGAAATTACTCAAACAGAAAGTAAAATGGTGAGCAAGAACGACGTCAGAATGGGCTGTGTCCTGGAAGGAAAAAGAAAAGCCAAAACAGCCCTGATCAGACACCGTATCTCCTGCGTCAAGGACATGGACGCTCCCAGTGCCTTCTTCTTCAACCTGTCCATTTCAACAAAACCCCAAAGTCAGATGGTGTACCTGACACGGGCAGATGGAACTACAACAACTGACCCAAGCGAGATGAGCAGAGCAGCCACAGACGTCTACACTCAGCTCTACAGTGCAGAACCCTGTGACCCATCGTGCAGAGATTCTACTCAGGGAACTTCCAAACCTGTCCCTGGAGCAAAGCAGTGCGCTAGACGCAGAACTCGAGCTGCACGAATCGACTGACGCTGTTCAGCAGCTCGCAACAGGACGCTCACCAGGAATAGACGGACTGCCGAGCGAATTTTATAAACATTTCTGGAATCTAATAGAAGCTGATCTCTATGAAGTTTTTAAATGTGCTTTTAACAGCGGGAAGCTACCGGTGAGCTGCACCAGGGTGGTTTTATCACTGATCCCAAAAAAAGGAGACGGACAACTGCAGAACTGGAGACCGGTGACTGCAAAATACTTTCAAAATGCCTCGCAAGCGGTCTCTGGTCTTGCCCTGTCTCTGGTCTCGTCTCTGTTCAGTTCCAGCTCCATGCCTGTGACGCGCTTAAAGAGCCTGTGTTACGCTCTCTGTTTATAGTTTTGAGTTCTTCAAGATCTGTTTTGTTTAAATAAAAAGACTCGTTTGTTTTGTTTTTATTAAAGATCAAGATGATGTTCAGGTTCTGACTAGGAACCTGAGGATCTATGTGAGAGGTTCCTCAGCATGTGTGAACTGGGAAAAATATGAGAGGTTTTTAACTGAACAATGGCAGGAAACAGGACCCCAATCTTGCCAGGTGGTCTCCAATGGGGCAAAGTTGGCCTCAAGTACCTTGGGGTGTTTTTACTCACTCATTCATCATCCATACCGCTTAATCCTGTATTCAGGGTCACGGGGGGTCTGGAGCCTCTCCCTGGAGACTTAGGGCGGCACATGGCAGGGTACACCCTGGACAGGGTGCCAATCCATCGCAGGGCCGGGGGTGGTTTTTAGGGGCACAAAATTTACAAAACAAAAACTGGGAGGGTGTAGTGGAAAAGTTTGTGCCAAGTTGTCTCTATGTGTCCTGCCTCAGCTGTCCTACAGGGGGAGAGTACTGGTCGTCAATAATCTGATCGCCTCCAATGCTCTGGCACCGCCTCACTGTCCCTGAGCTCCCTGAGACTTTAATCAGAGAAGTGCAGAGAAAGTTCATGAACGTTTTCTGGACTGGCCAACACTGGACCAGAGCCTCGGTTCTATATCTACCTGTACAAGAAGGGGGGCAGGGCTCGATCGATCTGTCCTGCTGAATACCGCCGAAGACTGCAGGCTGCACAGAGGCTCCTTTTCCGGGGGGCGGGTGGTGCACACACGATGCTGAGAGAACGCTGACAGCACTGGGCTACTTTTTCACCTATGGATTCATTTTGTTTTTTTTTGTTTGTTTGTTTGTTTTTTTGTGTATGTGTTTTGTGTTTTTTTTACTCAACCTCTTTGCCTTATTTATTTATTTCCTTGACTAATTGTCTTTTTGGGGAAAAAAAGGTGGATACAAAAACTTTAAATGTAACATAAAGGAACGTTAAAAGTCAAAGTCTCTCCCCCTCCCCCCTCCCCCTCCCTCTCTCCCCCCCCCCCCCCCCCTCTCTCTCTCTCTCGCTCTCTCTCAGAGGTAAGGTGCTCACCAAACATGTATAAGATGACAGCGTGAGCTTCGGTCCTACGGTTTCCAAAATAACAGGCTTTCATGCAAGCTTTTCTTTTTTTGTTTGTTTTTGACATGATTCATCGTCTTTCCTTTTAGCCCATTTTCCCTCCTCTCATTTCTTCACAGAACTCTCGCGGCCCGCTCGGGCTTTTAGCGGCCCTCGGTGAAGCATTAAGAGCCGAGAAGCAGGAGCCTACTTGAGCTCCATTTGCTAACTCTCACCCAACTTGCTCTCCATCGGCCTCGACCCTTCACCCTTCCGCTCGAACAATACAGCGTCGTCCACAAGGACTCAGGAAGCCCGTCTCCTCTCGGCTAAAACACACTCAAGTGTCCTCCAGGCTGTTTTTTTTTTTTTTAAATTGCAGTATTAGACGTAATTGAGCGCTAATTCTGTTTTGTACATTTTAAAGACCTTTTCATCCTCATCATCGTCTTCGTCATCATCA
>QNUK01000693.1:150000-192500 GCA_013621035.1 Clarias magur | reverse complement strand
CCGTTACAATACGCAACATCACCGTCGACACCCTCCGGCACGATTGTACCACGTAGGTGAGAAAGTGTGGCTGTCTACAAAGAACCTGCACCTCCATACAGAATCCAAAAAACTGTCACCAAGATTCATCGGTCCCTACCGCATCACTCTCCATATCAACCCTGTCACCTTCCAGCTCCAGCTGCCTGCGGCGCTCCGGGTCCATCCGGTATTCCACACTTCGCAACTTAAACCCTTCACGACTTCACCTCCTTTTCAAGGATGAATCCCGCCTAGTGACCCAAGTCCTCTAAGATTAGCTCCAGCCCCCAACAACCCTGTACAGGATAAACTGTATAGAGAAATATATTATAAATCATCATTTTAATCATCAGAGCCAATAACTTCATTTTGAGAGACTAATATTACAATTATGAGATAATTTTGTGTTACCATACATTATAATTATGAGATAAAATACTATAAATCCTAATTATAAAATGAATTAATAAAAAAAGGATAAATCATAATTCTGAGATAATAATCACATTTATGAGATTATCAGTTTTAAGGTAACATAAATCATAATTGTGAGATAATAACATAGTTAAAAGCTATGATAAACTATGATTACAAGAACTGAATTTTATAAATTGTTATATTTATTTATTTATTGTTATATTTAAAATATATTATACATTATAATACAATTATTCACGATGATATACATTCTAATTATTAAATAATGACTTAGTTTTGAGAACTAAAAAAATCACAATTATAATATTTTAAGACTATAAAATCATAATCATTTAGTCAGTCCGATTCCTTCGAGTATGTGAGTTGACAGTATCTCATAATTCTGATTAATAATCTTCAAATGAGAAAGCTTGCCAAAATAATAGTTTTCCCATTTTGCTCCACATTAAACACAGGTCGCACAGTGTGTGTGTGTGTGTGTGTGTGTGTGTGTGTACAGGTCTTCTGATTTACTGTCCTGCTGTAAGTGTGTTAGCACCAGCTGTGTGTCTCGTTAACTGATTAGCGAGTTTACCTGTGGAAAGGACGCGGGGTTTCCCTCCCGCTCTGCAGGGGCGGCTGGCAGATGCTGACCACCATGAATTACTCACAGAGTGATTAGATAAACATGGACTCTCTCTCTCTCGCTCTCCGAGCAGGTGGAACGAACACACACACACACACACACACACAGCCATCTGCCAACCTGACCTTTGAACTACGTGTGTAATCTGACTCTTATCAGAGTGCCGTGAGCTGTACAAGAGATTAGAACTGCTGATGACTAAACACACCTGATCCTGTGCCAAAAGCACCTGAAAAAATCAGCACAGCATCTGGTCTTCACGATCCTGATTGGTCGAAAGGAAGCTGTTGATTAATTCTCTGAAACAGCGACTCGGACAGTAGTGCAGGTTTCTATTGATATTTATTATGTTACCGTTTCTATGGCACATGGCCCTAGTTCCCAGGGCCGTGTACGGCGGTCGATCCACAGAAACGTTGATACGGTGAAGTTTTGTTAATCGCTAACTGTTTGTGTTTCTGAATAAAACCTGTGTTCACATACGAGACCACCCAGGCGGTCTGACTGCGCCGGAGATCATGTGAGTGTTTTACTGAGATCTGATTGGCTGGACGCTCCTGTTGTTAACCTTGGCGAATCCCGTGTGTCCGATCGTATTAAACGCGTATGAAATGAAATGTTAATACGTACACAAGAGCTGATTGTACATCCTGGTCCAAGATTATGAGAATCCCGGAGACGCGTTTGTTTTCACGTTGCCGTCGTTTTTATCCCCGAGCGATTCGGAATCCGCGGCCGTCTGGCTACGCATGGAGCGCGATGATTAGCCGCTAATTGCTGTATAACATGATTTGGATGTGGAATTGACTGTAATGAATTGATTGCTATGTCCATAATAAGAACCCTCTTTATTGGCATCATTGTAGGTGTGTTTGTGTGTGTGTGTGTGTGTGTGTGTGTGTGTGTGTGTGTGTGTGTGTGTGTGTGTGTGTGTGTGTGTGTGTGTGTGGGTGTGTGTGTGTGTGTGTGTGGGTGTGTGTGTGGGTGTGTGTGTGTGGGTGTGTGTGTGGGTGTGTGTCAATGCTTTCAGCTTCGGGCGTGAGATTGGAATAAGCTTGGCTAGATGTTCCTCTGGCAGGAGCTTGGATGTGAAGGCTATCCTGCTGGCCTCTGATTTGAGTTTGATTATGAAACCCTCCAGCTGAGTGGACTGCTCTATTGGGCTTTGGCACAAGCAAGGTTGGGGTTCGTCCTCAGTTTCTGGATTGAGTCTGATGTGAGAGACCACCTCGTCAGCCTCTGGGTTGAGCTCCGTGTGGGAGGCCGTCTTGTTAGCAACATCTCCTGGGAAGCATCTTGTAGGTAGCAAAGCTAGCTGAGACAACATGAACCATAGCCGTGGAGGACGTGAACCTTCTCCTCTGGTTTTGGGTTCCTGATACATTTGGCACTGCACCAGGAATCCATTGGGAAAAAATACAACACTGTCACAAAGAGGCAAAATATCATTGAATGGTTTGGAAATGGATCGCGACCAACGGCCTTTCAGTTCTCCTTTACATCCATGTTTGCAAAGAAATAATGTAAGAAAGCAGGCGCTCAGATGAGTATAGTTGAAACAGTTTAGTTTTTTTAACATAAGGCAGATAAATTCAATGCAATGCTCAAGGCTTTTATTAAAAAAAAAAAAAAAAAAGAACACGCAAATGGTTCAGCAATTCACACACATCAGAAGAACTCAGACAAAAGGCATGTAGACACAAAGAACCAGGCAAAGTCCAAAAAGCAAAATCAAACACCAGAACAATGAGTGTTTTCTGAACATCAGAGCGAAGAAACATGAGGGTTTAAATAGGAGTAAATGAAGAGCAAGGGGCAGCAGGTGAGAGAGATACCGGCACGTTATGGAGTAAACCTCTGACAAGACCTGGGCCGAAAGCGTGAACGCGAACCAAAGCACACATGGCAATAAACACTTAACAACATGGAAGTCTGAGCTGCAGTGAGATCCTGTGCACTGTGCTCGTGCTTCATTAAAAAAACAACAAAAAAAAGTTAAATATCACTCACTGGACAGTAGTACACACACACACACACAAACACACACACAAACACACACATACATTCCTTGCTAAATGCTCTAAAAAACCCTCCTGCGTTGAAAAGTGGAGAAGTAAAACTGTCACATTGCACAAAACACACTCATTATTGTACAATGTCACGAAAAAAAAGCGCACAAAAAGCTGCTGAAAACGCTTCGAAATACAACAATCATGCAAATGCACAAATGTGTACAAGACAACACACACAAACACACACACCACACACAAAAGCAGAGCAACATGTGAAAGCGGGACTCGGCACAATACCGCTGCTACACAATGGGGAAGTAAATAGTACACTCAGCTCAGAAAATATCTTCCTCCTGGCTTCTTCTTTTTTTCATGTTTTGAGCAAATTATGGAAATGTAAAATGGCAGCCTGTGCATCCCTGCAGCCGCCATCATCCCCTAAGTGGATAACATTAACGCTAAAGCAAAATCTAACGTCATTTTCCAATTTCTTTGTTGAACATAGACGGCAATTTAACCGCACTTATTATTGCTCGGGAGGAGACGCTGGCATTTAAATCGGCTCCGTCCTACAAAGGTTTCGGCCCAAATACGACTGTGTGTGTTAAATTGAAGAGAAAGAAAGTGTCGCGTTTTCCCACAGCTCACAAAATGTCACGGATGACACACTGGAGTGCTGAGAGTGTGTATTGTTAAATCTCTGCACAGGTGGGAAAAAAACAGCACATGTCCTTGAGCACATTTGCATCCCTGACTGGGACGATACGATCGATTCATCATGAGATATCAGTTTATATATAACGCACAGAGATTCCATCCTGATGTCACTGCATCCTGATTCGCTATAGGGAGTTTATATTCATGATATTGCTTTATTGCGTCACTGTTTCTAAAACGTGAGGATGATAATTATGCAAAGAAAGAAAGAAAGAAAAAGAAAATGTGCAAATTAGTAAAAGGAGACAGAAAGAGATAAAGAATTATGGAAAAATAAGACAAATGAAAGAAAACTATATATATAATAGATTTTAAAAATTATAAAATTAGTATCTATCTAAGACAAAATATTAATAGAACATGTTTATGAATTCAGAAAAAATTAAAAATGACAATATAAACTTTTGTATCTTCTGTGTGAACCTTTATGAATGGATTCGTTTAATTACATTATTTTTATTACAGTTTATATTATAATTCAATTTATAACTTATAATTATAAGATAGATAGTTAGATTGGGGGGGCAGTGGGGGGCAGTGGGGTTGCCATATAAATGAGTTACTTACTGTAATTCAATAGCCAGCTGTCATAAAAGTGACGCCAATTAGTGGAGCCTGTGTGTGTGTGTGTGTGTGTGTGTGTGTGTGTGTGTGTGTGTGTGTGTGTGTGTGTGTTTATACACTCTATGTAGGCGGACACTTTGCATTGCAAACACCTCCTGCGCTGCATATTTGTAAACCTGTTTAGCGTGGCTGCTGACGAAATCTGGCATCTATTTACAGTGCTGAAAAAACAGCGTTTCGATTTATTTAAGAAGCTCTCGATGATGCCTGAGATGCCCTCTGGTGCTCATGTTTACGTTCAAAAAAAAAAAAAAAAACTAAACTCAAAAAGAAACGAGGCTGCCGCGGCTAATACACGAGGTCATAAGAGTCAGGTTTAGATGTTATTCCTACACAGGAATCCAACACAGCGTGAAGTTGATGCTCTTGCGGTAGATCTGATCACCACAAATGATGACAAGATTAATGTTGATGATGAGAGGTGGATCCAGCAGTGCCTCCTCCTAAACATCTACAACAACTGCTTATGGACGCTCAGGAATGAGCAACAGAGGACACAGCTCTCAGGATCGAGTGTGGCGCTTCAATGGTTTCTTCACACATACATAAATCAAGATAGCATCTTTACCATCTACACCAGCTGAGGAAGTTCATCATCTCCTCAGCTAATCAGAAGTCAGTCTACATTTCCATCCTCATTAGGAAGATCATGGCAGTGCTGAGGACCACAAGGCCCTGCAGAAGGTCACCAGGTGGTGCAAGATGAGACCGGAGCCACACACACACACACACACACACACATCCCATACACACATAGTATGCTAACTAGCTAACATTTATTGACGAAATGGTGGTAAAATTATCTATACTTCCTGTATCTGACGAATACACAAATAAATGTATTTATTACATTTTATTTTAACTAAAAAAAAAAAGTTAAAAACATTTTAAAATCATTTTCTGATTTTTTTTTTCACTAACAAAATCATTGTGAACCTTGGCTAACGGAAACTTAACACTGATCATTTCTCTTTGTTAATCGTCGGTGGGATTTCAAAGCTCAGTACCAGGAGGAACAAAGCAACAAACAAATTTGATGCCCGATTTGGCCTTTTTGTTTTTCTTGTTGTTGTAGAAAAAATGCCATAAACATTTAAATTTTCATAAAAGTTCATTTAGTTTAGAAATTATAACTTTAATGAGAGGTTACGGTTTGAGTCAGGCTTTTGTTCAGACATGTTTGAAATGATTTCCTCAAACAATGTCGAAAAACGTTTAATAAAACATTAATCAACAAATATGAATTGATTGTCATAATTATAATAATTAAAGTTCATCTGATTCATGTTTCTTTCACTTCATGTATTAATTTAATTTACATTCTTCTTCTTCTTCTTCTTATTATTATTATTGTAAACGCTTTTCGCTTGTAAATCACAAAATGTGGGTAAAAAAAAAGACTGTTCTGTAACCATGGCAACGCGCTACTCCGAAATCCCGCGCGGCTTTTATTTTGAAGAACACATACTCACGTGCCCCCCTCACCCTCCCTCCCCCTCCCCCCGCCACCTCAAACCCCGCGCCACACTCCTCCTCCTTCCCCGTTTCTCTAACGTGACGTCACGTGAAACGCTGCGTTCTGATTGGCTGCTCGTCGGAACGCAGCGGAACTTTAAAGGGGCCGCAAAGTCGGAGCTCGCGCATCTTTCTTTGATCCGAACCGCCTCTCTCTCTCTCTCTCTCTGTCTCTCTGTCTCTCTGCTTCCCTCCATCACCGAGCGCTCCAGCAGAGACGTAAGACCTTTCTCTACATTTCTCTTTGTCTATTTGTAAAGAAATCTACATTTATATGTCACATTTCTCCTTTGCACTGGTGCTGCATGTACTGTAGGTAGATCAGCCCGAAGCGTATGAGACGAGGGTGTGTGCTTTCCTTTTTGCTTATAATGGTGCTACTATTATTATTATTATTATTATAAAACTACACATGTTCTAAAAGCTTACGGAATTTGATGCTGTTGGTCTCTCCAGCCCTGTGTGTTTTATAAACATTGTTTTATCATTTATAGGATGAATAAATAATCTGGATTAACAGTCACCTCTGATTTAAAGAGAGAGAGAGAGAAAATGTAGTCTGCATTAAGACACATTTAATATTTCAGAAAAGTGTATTATGTTTTATCATTTAAGATGTGTGTGTGTGTGTGTGTGTGTGTGTGTGTTTGTGTGTGTGTGTGTGTGTGTTTGTGTGTGTGTGTGTGTGAGAGAGAGAGAGAGAGAGAGAGAGAGTCGACCCAAACTTACTGACAGAGCCGTGTTATGAATATCAACAGGTACGAAGGAAAAGAGATGAGATTAAAACCCACAGAGAAATCAAATTGATTCTTAAAAACCTCTTTATATCCTTATATTGGAAATGTAAAAAAATAAATAAATAAACATGTGAGTAAAAATATGTATGCAGGGAGATGGTGTTGTAAATAGAAATGAATGAATGTGAGAATTATGTACATTTCTTGATTTCTTTACCTTTCCTTTACTTTAGACTTATATTTAACACACTCCTACTGTCTATTTCAGTACAGGTAATTAAAAATGAATTAAGCGTATTAATTAAGATTTATTTTAACACTAGGTAGCTGAATTCTTACATTCTTAAGAATTTATTCTGCAAGTTTATATCTTTAAACACTGAGAAAATTACATAAATCTTTTTTTTTTTTTTTTTTTTTTTTTTAAATATTCGTAGTTGGGCGGTTGATGCTCAGGGTTGCTGATTAGAGGGTCAGGGGTTCGAGCCCCGTCGCCGCCAGGTTGCCTCCGATGGGGCCCCTGAGCGAGGCCCTTCACCCGGGGTCATTACAACATCGCTCCGCCGTAAAGCCCGGATGAGAATCGAGGAGGCACGGGCATCAAGATAGCGACTCAACCCTGTAAACAAAGAACAAAACATCGCTATAGAAACGACAGAACGCGCTCACACCATGTGCTCCACACCGCGCGAGGGGAAAAACACACAAGCGTAGTAATTGTAGATCATAACAAATAAATAACTGAAATCGTTTATAAATCATTTGAAATTAAAGTAGATCCTAATTCTTATTCTTGATTGAATTTTTTAAAAGGAAATAAATATAGGACTGTCTAGTTTAATATCAAGACACTGAAAAAATGTATTAAACTCTAAACTCCTAATAAAAAAGAATTTCATTGTTACATTTGGAATTAAATTCTGCATTTCCTCGGCGCTCTCCTTATCTTTTATACCTTACATTTAAGCCTCTTCAAAGCTGTTCGCGATTTTCCATCAGGTTTTTTTTTTTTTTGCATGTAAATATGAAACCTGTATCCATTTCTCCATTTCGTAATACTGATATTTTCTAACACGCTCTGTTAAACCAATCAGAAACTTTTTATTCTTTATTATCTACCTGTTTTTTATTCTTCTCTTTCGCCAAAACAAAAAACTGTGACTCAGGTGCCGTAAGGTGCAAAGTGTGAATAGACACGGAACTGGGTTGTGATTGGGTTTTTTTGTGTTTGTTAAAGCTGTAACTCTGCGTCAAATACATCAAATAAAAAAATTGGAAAGCAAGGAAAGAAATCAAAATGTTGAAATGTAGAATAACAGAGATTTGTAGCTTACTGAAAAATAATCGTAAATTGGGAATTAGTTGAAACTCTTAATTTTTTTATTTTTTGTCTTTCTTACTATTTCGTTACTCGACCTGTTTAGTCTGTCCCTGTTTGCCTCGTTTCTCTTCCAGACGTGCTGTAGATTAGGGCTGAAGCTGAAGCGCCCCTCCAACACACATAATTCCCCAGCTGTGTGTTGACCCAAATGACTACAATTAAGGCTGAAGAGCTCTCTATTATAGTTATCCTCGGTTAAATCGAATAGCCAAGCACCGCTCTGCATCTCCCCGATGTCTTTACTGTCACCGTAATGGTGGAGAGAGAGAGACACACAGACAGAGAACGAGAGAGAGAGAGAGACAGAGAGAGACGGAGAAAGAGAGAGAGACAGACAGAGAGAGACAGGACGAGAGAGACAGAGAGAGACGGAGAGACAGAGAGAGACAGACAGAGAGAGAGAGACGGAGAGAGACAGAGAGAGAGACGGAGAGAGACGGAGAGAGAGAGAGACAGAGAGAGAGACGGAGAGAGACAGAGAGAGAGACAGAGAGAGACGGAGAAAGAGAGAGAGACAGACAGAGAGAGAGAGACAGGACGAGAGAGACAGAGAGAGACAGAGAGAGACGGAGAGACAGAGAGAGAGAGAGAGAACGAGAGAGAACGAGAGAGAAACAGAGAGAGACGGAGAGAGACGGAGAGAGAAAGAGAGACAGAGAGAGACGGAGGGATTTCTGATGGCCTTCCCTCAGGCTTTAACTCCTATATATTCCACTGTGTAATGAAATTGCCTCAGCCAAACTCTAACACCCTCCCTCAGGGTCGAGCTCAGGGTGTGTGTGTGTGTGTGTGTGTGTGTGTGTGTGTGTGTGTGTGTGTCAGTGTTTATCTCAGTCCCGCTGGACTTTTTTCGTTGCATTAAATCAACAGCACGAGGACTCATTTGCATCCTTGCGCTCCTTCTACTTGACTCTGTTGATTTTTCCTCACAATGTTGATAATATTTTTTTTCAGGTTTTTTTTTTTTTTTTTCAAACATCAACAATATATTTGCCAATCAACGATCATTATCTATTTTGACCAAAGCGAACAATTTATTCTTTAGCAAGAGTGTTCAGATGATTGATTTGCCTACTTTCCACATCTTTCCAATTATACATTAATTTTTTAAATAAGCATTATATATTAAATATATTATTAAGTCCATGTATATAAAACAACTATAAATCTACTATCTGGTAAATATAGAATACTTATTAAATATTTATTATAAGGATATTATATTATAAGGATATTACCTGCATAATAAAAATATCACCACAGCAGCCCATAACAAATTCTGCCTAAGATATTTTATATTAAAAAAAAATAAAAAGTTGAATACTTATTTTATTCTACGTGCCTTTTTTATTTTTTTGATACCTTATAAAACATAAAATAATTACTTATACATATAAAAACTGAAATTGTCCTAAACTGGAGTTTTAGTTTGAGCCTGAAAGATGTTTTTTGTTTATTTGTTTGTTTGTTGTGGTGATACCCAATGAGCATTTCCTTCTTCTCACAGAGACGCTGACTGCTTTAGAGAGAGAGAGAGAGAGACAGGGAGAGAGAGAGAGACAGGGAGAGAGAGAGAGACAGGGAGAGAGGGTTTATTAGTAGTAGTAGTATTTTTAATTAAGATGTTTCTTCACCCTGCATTTACTCGGCTACAAATCCATCTCACACCACTTCTGTACATCGACCCTCACAAATCTAAACCCCTCACACACACACACACACACACACACACACACACACACTCCCAGCCCCACCCACCCACCCAAACGTAACCCTTAAAGGTTCATTATAAATTGTAATAACAAACTAAATCAGTGAAATGTAAAGTGAAATTAAAATAAATGAAAATCTTTCCTTAAGTCGCTGTATAGATGTGAAGTGACCAGAGTATAAATCCAGAATCTGCTCTAAAGGAAAATAAATAAATAAAAAACAGACCATGATTAACAAGTGTTGAGGACGCGCTAACAAGAGGTTTTCCTCATTTGCATAAATTATGAAGCTGATCTGTTAGAGCTAGCGTTAACAGCTGTTGCTTCACGCTGGCATGAATTAGCCTCGAGCTGCGCGTGTTGGTTTTTACTTCTGCTTCGTTTTTTGTTTTTGTTTTTTTAATTTCCAGCTCTTTGGACGGCACGCTCTGTCCTCAGTGTGATCACGTCAGCGTCCTGTGTGTAGGAGACGCGGAGCTCTGTACATACACACTCATAACTGAGGTTTCTACAAATTTTTATGATCTTTTTACTATTTTTTTAATATATAAGCTCAAGCTTGGGCTTTCAAAAGAGCACAGATTTTTAAATATTATTATTATTATTATTATTATTTTTATTATTATTATTATTATTATTATTATTATTACATTTATTTTTGTAGTATTATTATAACTATCAATAACATATAATATATTAAATATATAAAAAGTCTCCTCAGACACTCTTATCCAGTTTTATTAATTCTTGTCTTGATAACATTGTTTGACCTTTAAACATCACTAAAAAAACAGAATTCATTAAAAAAGCGTTTAAAAAGTAAAATAATAATAATAATAATAATAATAGTGAGAGTAGTCAGTGTTGCCGTTTCCATGGTGTTTTGTGAGTGACAGACTTCACATGAGTGTCGTGTCGTCTGAGGTTCATCAGGGCTGCAGAATAAACAGATCACAGCTGGAGGAGCTCTAAAGCCTCCTGCACACATCACACACAACATCTGCACAAAGCTTCACTCAGACCTACTGCAGAAGGAAGGATGGATGGATGGATAGATAGATAGATAGATTATTAGGGCAGGGGTAGCTCAGTGGTTAAGGCATTGGACTACGGTTCAGAAGATCCCAGGTTCAAACCTCACAACCACCAAGTTGCCACTGTTGGGCCCTTGAGCCTCAATTGCTCAGATGTAATGAGATAAAAATGTAAGTCGCTCTGGATAAGGGCGTCTGCCAAATGCCTAGATGTAGATGTAGATTATTTGTATGATTTAATAATAATAATAATAATAATGATAATAATGACCAAACATAAGAAGAGAAACGAAGGTATATGAATAAATAAATAAATAAAAACGAAAGAGCAAAGAAAGAGGTGTACATTGAAATAAATAAAAAAATAAATAGAGAGCAAAATATAAGAAAGAAATGATGAGAGAAAGAAAGAAGAGTGCCTGTAAACAAATAAAAAGATGTATTAAATAAATATTATGTTGGATAAATATTATGGAAACAATCTCTGAAGAGAGTAACTTTTAAATCTGACAGTTTGCCCCGGAGGCGATCATGGAGGCTGTGCACGTTGCGCTAGATGACGGTTAGCTAGACTTATAGCTACGCTTAGAGCAGAAGCAGAACTATTACTGCTATAATAATTAAACATACCTTTTTGTAAAAATAAATAAATAAATGAATAAATAATAATAATAATAATTACTTTTAAATGAGCAGCAGTAAGGCTGATGTCATGTATATAGCATGCACATACACACACACACACACACACATGCACACACACACACACTGCGATGTGTAATGTGCTAATGTGTAGAAGGAATTTGGGGGGAAATATTGTTGCTAGGCAACCGCGGAAGGTTAGGGATCCTGAGCAAATAACTGAGGGTTTACAATCTAGCTAACACTTAGCACACAAATGAGATGAGAGCGAAGCATCTGGAATATGAACTTTTCCCTCAGATGTGATGAGAAATCCCAGAGAAAAGCTTCCAATCAAAAAACAAAATCTAAAAATAATTAAACTTAGCATATATGACTATCAACCAAATGCACGAGTGGACCACTATTTAGCATCGCGTCATAAACATACGGTTTAAATGTTTTATCTGAAGAGAAACGAAACTCTTTGAGGAAGCAGAAATTAGCCTGCTAGCATAGCAATGTTGCTAACGGCCGAAGGTGTAAAATATTAGCCATAAATGTAATAAAAATGTCTCACTCTTATGTGTGTATCTGCTGTTGCAGTGTGTGACAGGAACAGTGGTGTTAGAGGAATGTAAAAAAATAAAACGTTTTTCTCCAATCAAACCCGTAAATGCGATGTTGCTAGCATGCTAGCTGTGTCAGAGATCACACGCGGTTAGCAGCTCGATTGATGACTTTTCCTCATCAGGTGGTGGTCAGAGCTTCGAAAGAAAAAAGGAAAGAAGGAAAGAAGGAAAGGGAAAAACACACAAGCACACACACACGCATGCTGAAACGGCAGCGTAAATGGTCGAGCGCGCGGCTCGGCGAAATCCTTTTAGAGCAGGTGTTCAAACAAGCGGGATTAACGTAATGAGACGCAATTACACGCAGCCTGGTTACTGTTGCTCAAAATCCACCGGCAACTTCTGGAGAAGGCAAAAAATAAGAGGAAAACAAACCCTGAGCAGGACGCGAGTCGCTTTATAAAACACGATGTGTCCACTTTCTGATAAAAACACACACACACACACACAGAGGAAGCTAAATCTACACCCACGGCAAACAGAAGGTAAAAGCAGCAGCCTTCAGCGGCCGTCATGTTCCTCAGCAGATGTTCTTCTGATTACGGGCTTGACTTAGGAAAAAATATATAGTCGTCCATGTACAGTACACTGTATATACAGTATGTATACACACACACACACACACACACACACACACACACACTCATACATGCCATCTATCAGAGTGTAATGAGGGGTTTTTTTTTTGGTTTGTTTGTTTTCAATTGAGCATAAAGTGTGAGATCAAAGCAATGTCATGTAACATAAATATATTGTCCTTATTTAATTCCCTTTCACAGTCTAACACACACACACGCACACACACACAGTAATCATGCTACAGTGAAACATAACAGTCTGTTTTGTGAATTCCGTTTTTTTTTTCACGGCTACACAGTAACATTTGATTCATTTTCTCCAAGGCATCAATGAAAAAATTAATTTACCGACTGCAATTAAACTGATATTAACTGATAAATTGCAGCCAAAACAGTGAGGTAAGGTCACGCCCGCTGAGCGGTAACCATAGCGACAGTCAGACATCTATGCTAGCTGAACGGTTACAAGAAACTCGCTGAACGTTCTTGCAATTCGATGTCGCTGCCTACAAATCATCGCAGTGAGAATTTGTTCAAATTTTAGGGCTAAACAAAGATGAGAAACCAAGCCATTAAAGGTTTTTTTTTTTTTTTTTTTAAAAACAAGAAATAAAAGATTTAATGATAAATTCTTACATCCAACACTTTTTTATCTTCTCGGTGTTTAAAAGCCAAATATTCTAAAAATCCCAGCTCACATTGTGTAGCTCATACCATCTCTACAGTACAGCGACATCATTCAGCTACCTTCACATGACTGTTTCCATGGCAACATCTCAACATGCATTCTTATACCGCTGTCATTTATTTCTGAGAAATAAAAAAAAACCCACAAGACTTAAAAATACAGATACAGAGACGTGGTGTTCACTTCTGCGTCATGGTTACATTGAACAAATTAATCGAGTGTGTAGATCTACAGTATGACTTGTGTACATTTATTTTAGGGACTAAGCACTGGGCTAAATTTCCCAAATGTCCATTTTTCATTTTTTTTTAAAGTCAGACCATCAGTTAGATTTTTTATGTGGTATTGATATTAAGTTTAAAAACACCTCAATTCTGTCATGTTAATGCTTTTATCATGTCACCATGGCAACAGGCATTAATAACTGCTTTGTATTTGTGCATCTCTGAACACAATTAAACTGATAATAATTGTTCAGAAAATTAGTGTTTCCTTTTTTTTTTTTTTTTTTTTCAAAATTGAAAGCAACCGGAAAAAAATGAGATAATGTCATTTGACATGTAACCATAGCAACAGCCATCCCTGTTTATGATGCCAGAGCCGTTTCTACGTGTAGTCTGCACGTGCTACGGTGCATTTCTCAAATAACAAGGGGTATATTGTGATGTGTAGATGACAGATCCTAAACAGCAGCTCTTTGGGGTGTGGTCACGGGCTGCAGTGGTCAGGACCTAGAGGAAAAGTCTCACTGATGCACGTGAGGAGCGAAGGCCAGCCCGTGTCTTCTGATCCGATAGCTGCGTCACATAGCAGTGTGTTTGTGTGTGTGGAGTTTGTGTACGAGCGGTCAGTGTGCACGTGCTGATCCGCGCCCTTCACCAGTAGCACCAACACCGACACCTATGGTATACGTACATGCAAGGGCGTGAAAAGAGCTTTCAATGCTGATTTAATGGAAGAATCTCAAAAATCCCCTTTAAGAGAAGCGCTTGAATGCTTTTTTTAAACCACAATCACCGACTCATGATTAAAGTAGCTAATGTCATGTAAATACTGTTGCTAGGAAACAATGCCTTCCATGAATAGGGGCTAGCCAATAAAAGAGCTCAGAGTAATCATGTAGTCAGCTAGCTCGTAAATATCACGAAAAACAACATTACTTACATTTATTGTTGACTGCTAAGCACTTGGCGATTATGACAACACGCTAATATTAAATAAAAGTGCTGGCATCTACACGAAGACGTAGAAGCTACAACATTTCCAATTTTCTATTTTGGAGTGCATGAAGCTCGTCACCCACAATCCTGAACTGTTTGTGAGAGTGTGCTGAAATACACCACTGTACTGTTGCTTCTCTATAGAAGTTTAGTGCAGCGTGCGATTTCTCTGCGTATTCAGAGTCCAGATCCATTAGAGCGCACAATTGAAACAATATCACACTCCAGGTAGTGCTGTTGTACTGAATATCAGCATAGCTCTACTTATGAGATTTACTTTATATTTCCACTTATTCCGCTTTAGAATCCAGACCTACTGTCACCCACGCTGGAACCCACAGTTAGTGTAATTAACCCCTGTACGACACCTGGGGACATGTCAAGGTGCTGTTACTGTCCATTATCAGCACTCGTGGAATACCGCCTCTCACCCAATCAGATTACTCGACCGGAACTCATTTCCGTAGTTAGTTCGTAGAGTCTGATAAATACTGAGTACCTAAAGGGACATGGCTGGAAAAAAGAAACTTTGGAGGAAAAAAAAAAAATGCAAAGCAAAAAAAAATAAATTCCGAGGCAAAAAAAAAAGGCTAACATGATATGGGTGAAAAAAAAATTGCCTCTCAATTAATTTTTTTCCCTAAAGGTTCACGAGATCTCGCAAAACTTCAGCGTTGCCGATTTAGTCCAGCTGGTGGCAGCAGTGCTCCTAGAAGCTTGATCCTCGTCCGTGCAATACCGATCCAGTCCAGCTGGGGTCAGTAATGCTCCTAAAAGCTGGCTACCAACCGCTAAAAACATAAAGGAAGAAGAAGCATGCTGAGAAAGCTAATACATGAGCGTTGTTAAACAGCATGGAGAGATTTACTGAGTAGAATTCTGAGAGGCTGAGTTTTACTTTCAGCTTGGCCTAAAATATAAAGACATTCAGTTCATACTCAGAGCGCACCCTTTCCATATTTCCTTCCACAATTTTTTTTTCGTCGCCAGTTTTTTTTTTTGCGTTGTCCCGTTGACCCCCCCATGTCCCTTTAGGGGCTGCGTGGATAAAGTCATGGCTGTGGGAGCTATTGGCGTGTACTATTTAGTGTGCAGGATGGGATTCTGCTGTGAATTAAGTAACTATTCGAATTTCGTGAATTTTGTGACCAAGTCCTCCAGGCATTCACATGACTGTAAAGGGTTAAAGAAAAAAACAAAAGAATAGACGTTGGGATAAGGTTTCGCCGTTTTCCTGCAGCATTGCGACTGCACGACTAGCTACATAAATAAACATTTATGAATTGCTTTGTATTAAATTTGTTAGTAAATCATTCGCAATACTTCTGCTGCTGTTTATCCAATGATAACTTCACATCATTAGACGAGATGATAATCGTCCATCAGCGCTTTCATGAGGAGCGCTCTTACATGTAGCCTAGCAGAGATCCTGATCTGAGAGCTGCATCAGTCTCTATCCATCACTGTCTATTTCTCTATCTAAACTATACGGATAACATCAGTGCACATTCGTTTTTGTAGCGTAGCTGCACTAGAATTTCAAAACCGATGTTAAATACACAGCACAGGTTTGACTCCACATTCCTCTGCTCGAGTGACTTTGTTAGCACGGTGTGGCGGCTTGAAGGTGTGCAAGTCCTGTACTGTACCTAAGGTTTATGAACTGTACAAGTGACTCATGGGATTTATAATGTCTCAACCGCTCGGCTTAATTAGCATTAATACCGCACACAAGATGAGAAAAACCACCACGCGTGTTTAGCAGAGGTATCGTTAGCACCTCGGGATTAGCGGGAATCCTTTTAGATTTTTGTTCCTTGTTTCCTCTGTTCCCTTCCGTTGTCCACTTCTCACATTAAATTTCATTTTCCTTCCATTTTAGAGTTTGTTAGTGTTAGTGTTAGTGTGTGTCCAAATTTTCACAACTTAGTTTTTTTCTACACTGTAACTACCAAGATGGCCACCGCGGCCCACAGCGTAGCACAGTGCAGTGGGAGTTATCTGTGGATTTAGTATACACTGCTGTTACTGCGTCTCACCGACGGTTAAAGGGTTTATAGAAACAGTTAAAATGTTCAATCTATAATAATCTGCTGATCTTTAATGTAATCAGTGATATTATTATTATTATGATTATTATTATGATTATTATGATTATTATTATTATTAGAGGCTGAAGTCCACGTGCATGTGTGTGTGTCTCTGTACAGCAGAACTCTCTGTCTCACTTATTAACAGACAGAAATCACATTCTGTAAGGTCGAGTATCTGACGCCTTGTTTACACTAAGTTGGACTTCTTTGGTGCTCAGACAAACACACTCCCTGTTCGGTAATCGGAGAGAGAATCACAGATGAGAAATGGAAAAAGTCGATCAGATGAAGATGAAGTTTCGTCTTAAAACGACTCCGGCGTGTTAAAATTCACTTCAGCGCTGTTATTTCAGCCAAAGTGAGAATCTGAACTAATCCCAGTCAAAACATTCACTTTATCTTTTCTCATTAATATCTATTGGTGCAGGTGTTTGTTTACATTGAGACAGCAGCGCATTAGTAGATGATTTTACAGTAGATGATTAAATCCCACACATAACTGTTCATCACATCACTTTTACTCCACATTGTGATTCACTGATGGTGCAGATTAAACATTCAGCCAGAGATCGAAGTGCTGCAGGAGATTCAGTCAGTTCTGTCCTGAGTCTGGTTTCTGCTCCTCCGGTGTATGAAACATAACGATATCATTGAGTGAACGAGTTCTGACCCAATGTACAGACAAACCTCTCTTTCTTTTATATAAATGAGGGCGTACCTTTTAGTTGCGTGTGATTTATACGTTCTGCTTATGAAAACTACAAACTGCTGCAGTGTTTACTTTGTTTTTTTTGGCCCCTGATCATTGTGGAATTTATACCAAACACTGACTCACTTCCTGATGATCTTCTTACAGCTTCCTCTGATACTGACATTCGTTTGGGAGCGCACGTTAAGAAGCTGTTATAAGGAAATCTAATGGATTCCATCACACTAGTGGGAATTCTCTTCATTAGCTAAAGGTTTCCATTAGGAATTCCAGCGGGCGTTGTTAAAGCCCAGCAGAAGGTGATTACCACTGAAGTGAAATCAGGGTCAGATTTAAACTCTCATTACAGGCCATCAGGAAGACGTTCGTCATGGGTTCTGACCTCTAATGCTTTCTACTGGTGTAGTTATGAACTCCTGTTTAAAGAACATGGGACTCGCAACAACTGAAACAAACCGAAAACAGAAAGCTAGATAAAGGATTTATAAATAAAACCTGCAGTGTATAGCTGTAACCAGGGTAATTACTATAGAAACTAAAAGAAATGAATAAGAAAATTGTAAATCATTTAAATAAACCGAGGCTAACGATGTTTAATATTTTGTGTGAAAGATGAAAGGTGAAATGTCCTGCCCTTTTATTTTATTTGGTAAAAAGCTTGTCAGTTTCATGTAGAAAGTTACAGCTGACACTGGAGACTCCTTCCACAAACCTTTTTTGAACTCATCCACTATACACCCTTTATGTATTTCGATATTTTTCATGGTAATTATCAGTTTTTTTGTCCGTTTCTTACACTCTCGCCCGTGTGCGGGTCTCTGAGAGCAAACACAATTTTGTTGTATAATTACAACGGCGATAAAGGCTGTGGACATGGGAGCTGTTACTATGGAAACGCAGCTGTACTACTGTCAGAGCTGCTGTTAGAGAAAATGAATCAACGCCGTCTGACCAATCAGAATGGAGACTTCAGCAGTGAGGATGATGATGATGAGGAACAAGTTTATAATGTGAGAGAGAGAGAGACAGAGGACCAGAGGAAGAGAGAGACTGAAAGATAAACACACACACACACACACACACACACACACACAAATGCTGTGTATATTTATACAAAACTTAATGTAAAAAACTTTATATAAAACTTATTAATTAACAGTCATAACATCTCTCTTCCTTTCTGTCCTTCTGTCTCTCTTTCTGACTTTCAGTCTCTTTGTATCTTCATGCCTAACTTTCCCCGTGTCTCCGATTCTCTCTCTATCTCTCTCTCTCTCTCTCTCTGTCTCTCTCTCTCTCTCTCTCTCTTTATTTCTCTCTCCCTCCCTCTTTCTCTGTCTCCCTTTTCGTCCCTCCTTCTTTCCCTCCTCCCAGCTGTCTCCGTCTCCGTCTTTCCCTTGGTCCGTTCTTTCTCTCTATCATTCTCAATCTTGCTTTGCTTTCTGTGTCTCTTTGTCTCTCTGTGTGGCTCTCTCTCAATCTCTCTCCTTCTCAATCTCTCTCTCTCCCTCTCTGTCGCTTTCTCCCGGTTGCCGTGGTTACATCCACTCGTGGTAGATAGGAGAAGGTGGTGGAGATCAAACAGCTGTTGTGTCCAGATGTCGTTCTCCTTCTCCCGTTGCTACAGACCTTTGTTCTCCTCTGAGTACAGGTGCAGCAACCCTGAGCACACACACACACACACACACACACACACACACACACACATACACACACACACAGACACACGCAGACACACACACACACACACACAAAGAAAACATGATGAGGACATGACGGCCGGCTTTGTGCTGTACACATCAGCGCATCAGCAGGGGGAGAGAGGAGGAGGATGGGGGGAGAAAATAAGGGTAAATAAAAGATAGAGAGAGAGAGAGAGAGAGTGTAAAAAATAAAATCAGGAAGGTGAAGAGGTTCTTAATGGAAAAAAAATATAGAAAGTGAAACATAAGAGATAGAATAAAATAGGATGAGAGATGGGAGAGAGGAAGAAGAACAAGAGAAGGTGAAGAAAAGGAACAAAAAGTATAAAAGAGGTGAAGAAAGAATAGAAAAAGCGAGGACGGTAGAAATGGAGAGAGAGAGAGAGAGAGAGAGAGAGAGAGAGAGAAATAGGATGTGAGATAAAGGAAAAATATAAAAGTGCTAAAATGAGAGCAAGAGAGAGAGAAACATGAAAGAGGGTTAATGAGCAGACAGAGAGAGAGAGAGAGAGAGAGAGAAGTCAGAAACAGAAGTTTAGAGAGAAATGAAGAACAAAAGAGAAAAAGAAAAGTAAGAATAAAGTGGCATGAAAAGTAGAAAAAGAAAAAAGAGGTAAGAATTATGAAGACAAATAAAAAACAGGGAGAGACTGAGGGAGGAAAGGAATAGAGAGAAAAAAGAGAAAACGGGAAAGAAGGAAGTGCAGAGGCCTGTGGCGAGAAAAGGTGAAGAATGAGCTGCATCAGGACAAAAAGAAAGAAAGAAAGAGAGAGAGAAGGAGGAAGAAAGAAAGGGATAAAGGTGAAAAAGAAAGAGCGAGATATGAACAAGAGAGAAGAGGACATGAAGAGAAGAGAGAAAGGAAAAAGGGATGAGAGGAATAAAGATAAAAACGTAGAGAGGAAAGAAAACATACAACGTAAATTAGTGTGTGTGTGAGAGAGAGAGAGTTTATTTTTATACATGCACGTGTCTCATTGCCATTATACACACATATACACAAGTGTGTCTCTCTTACACACACACACACACACATGCACATGCATACACTTCATACAGACATACACAATCATGCCCACAGCTGATGCTGAATTCTCACTCCTCTCGCTCTCTCTCTCTCTCTCTCTCACACACACACACACACACACACACACACACACACACACACACACACACACACACACACACACACATATTGATTGAACACTTACAACCAGGTGGGACATGATCATTTCTTTCTCCACCATCCATCCCTTTTCCTGCCACACACACACACACATCATCATCATCATCCTCATCATCATAACACCACACGTCTCTGGAGAAGCAGCACTCTGCTCTTCCGTGGGAATAAAATCCGTCTCACCAAGTTAGGACGAGAGAGTGAGACAGAACAAGGGAAAAGTGAGAGAACAACAATAAGGCAGAGAGGAAGTAAAGGAGAGACAGAGAGAGAGAGAGAGGAAAACTGTACAGGAAGAAAGAGGGAAAGGAGAAATGATTGAGAAGATTATGAGAAAAGGATAAATAAAATGAAAAAGACGGGAAAAAGAAGTGGGAAGGAGGGGATAGATAGATAGATAGATAGATAGATAGATAGATAGATAGATAGATAGATAGATAGATAGAGAGATAGATAGATAGATAGATAGATAGATAGACAGATGGAAAGATAGATTGATAGATAGATAGATAGATAGATGGATAGATAGATAGATAGATAGATAGATAGATAGATAGAGAGATAAATGGATAGATAGATAGATAGATAGATAGATAGATAGATAGATAGATAGATAGATAGATAGATAGATGGATGGATAGATAGATAGATAGAGAGATAGATGGATAGATAGATAGATAGATGGATAGATAGATGGATAGATAGATAGATAGATAGATGGATAGATAGATAGATAGAGAGATAGATGGATAGATAGATAGAGAGATAGATAGATAGATAGATGGATAGATAGATGGATAGATAGATAGATAGAGAGATAGATGGATAGATAGATAGAGAGATAGATGGATAGATAGATGGATAGATAGATAGATAGATAGATGGATAGATAGATGGATAGATAGATAGATAGAGAGATAGATGGATAGATAGATAGATAGATAGATAGATAGATGGATGGATGGATGGATGGATGGATGGATGGATAGATAGATAGATAGATGGATAGATAGATAGATAGATAGATAGATAGATAGATAGATAGATAGATAGATAGATGGATGGATGGATGGATGGATAGATAGATAGATAGATAGATAGATAGATAGATAGATAGATAGATAGATAGATAGATAGATAGATAGATAGATAGATAGATAGATAGATAGATAGATAGATAGATAGATAGATAGATAGATAGATAGATAGATAGATAGATAGATAGATAGATAGATAGATAGATGCAGAAGTGAAGAAATTGATGAAAAATACAAGAAATCAGGAAGAAAAGACGGAATGGAGGATAATATATGGATGGATGGATACATAAGTAGATGGATTATAGAGAAATGAAAGGATGGATTGATGGATACATAGATGAAGTGATGGATAAAGAATTATATACATGAGTGGATGAGTGGATGGATAGACGGATGTGCTTTGTTGATCTCGAAGTGAAATTTGGTAAGTGAAGTAAAAGGAAGAATGAAGGAGAGTTTTGGGAGAACATTGGAGAGAAACCACTTCTACTAGTACTGTAACATCTTCACTAATGATAAGACGAATACTGCTACTGATATTACTGATACTACCATTACAATGCTGCTACTACAAATACTGTAGTAACACTACTTCTCTTAATATTACTACTAATACTACTGCTGCTGCTGCTGCTGCTACCAATACCACTATTACTAGTATTACCATTACTACGAACATTAACTACTAACAATACTGCCAGTATTAACACTATCGTTACTGCTACTACTACCCTTATTACTACTTCTAATGCTTCTACTAATATTAATGATACTAGTACAAATACTGCTATTATTGTTACAACTACCAATAACACTACAACTAATGCTACTAATACAACTAATAATACAATTACTGCTACTAACAGACATATTGCTAACTAGTTTATTACTAGTTAGTGTTGACACAACTAACATTACTGCTGCTACTTCTACTAATAATACTAATTTCTAGTAATAGTAATATTAATTCTACTAATACCAAAATACAATTACTATTGCAGCTTCTACTACCAATACTACTAACTGATACTTTTACTGATACTACTACTAACTACTACTACTATTGCTACTACTACCACTACTACCATTACAAGGGCGTCTGTCCAGTGCTGTAAATGTATGTCTGTTAATAATACTACTGATGCTGCTACTACTAATACTACTATTACTTTTAATAGATAGATAGATTGATAGACTTTATTGATGTTACAGCAGTAGCAGGTTACAGTAGAGTAAGGGTAAGAGCGGGGGGAGTAGGGCAGAATGCTAATACTACCATTATTACTACTACTAAAGTTACTACTACTAACTATTACTATTGATACTACTATAAACAATGCTACTACTGCTAATACAACTAATACTACTAGCATACATTCTAAACCTGTGGATGCTATTAATACTACTTTTACTGCTGCTGATGCTACTCCTACTAGTAATACACTCTGTGATGTTGCTTGTACTATTACTATGAGCGTTTCCTAATTCTGCTGCTAATATTACCACTAAAGCACTGCCGCTGCTACCAAATCCTATTATCCATATCAACTATTAATAAAACTAGCAACATCAGAATACTAGCCATGCTGCTGGAGCTGACAATACTGCTACAAGTACTCTCGGTAACTTAGAATATTCACACTCTGAATATTGCAGTTCCCAACACTGCCACTAGTATTCCACTCAATTCTACTACTGTTACCAATATCACCTCGTAGTACAAGTAGTAATGTAAGAATGCCACTACTGCTTCTATTTCCATTGTTAGTAATAAGTTACTTTTAACTGAATTTTAGTACAATTAGTGATATCAGAATACTAATACCACAGTTGCTGCTAATATTATCACCGGCTAGTAATACTAGAATACCAATCCTCCTGCTACTAGTATACTACAATCGATGAATAACATAATGTTCATGTGATTTTTATGTGAAGACAGAAGTGAGCTGCACAGATTTTCACACATGTCGAAATACTGAGTTGAGTTTTCTCTCTTTTTTGTGGAAAAATAGGAACAGTGGAGTGTAAATCCTCCCACACAGCCCCTCAATTCTAGTCAGGTAAAAAAAAAGGGGGGGGGGGTTAAAAACCAGCGTGAAAAAAAAAAAGGCAGTAAAAGGCCGCTCCCCGCTGTGCGCCTGCGAGCGAGCGTGCTCAGGTAATTAAGCGCTGCTTCGCTCGACCCTTCGTCAAGGCAATTACCTAAAATCATATGCTCTTAGCTGCTCTAATTACGGGCCAATCTGGCTGCGCGGCGCTGACTGACAGCTCGGCTCGATCCGCTGCGTGTTTACGACACTGACGACAAAACCAATTACAGCGTGTAGTGTTACACACGGTCACAACACACACCGCAACGCAAACACCAAACCGGGCCGGAATCTTCCTCAACGCGGACGCGGCAGAGCCACGGAATTATTCATAAATCCCGCATGTGGGACCGGACAGGAAACAGGAAGTGACATTTTACTTTGTAACACGTTACGCATTACGGGATAAAACACAGTTTGGTCCATGTGCTGCAGAAAGATAGAGGGGAGAAGAACGTAAAAAGAGAGAGAGAAAGAGGGAGAGAGACAAAGAGAAAGAGGGAAAGGTAAAGGCTAAGAAAGACAGACAAAACAGCAGAAAGAGGACAAAATTTAATTGAGAGCAATAAAGTAAGAAAAACTCTAAACAGAAATAGTAGTAAGAAGATGAAGAAAGAGGAGAACAAATAAATGAGAGTAAACAAGAGAAAGAACAATCGAGGGCAGTATATAAGCTGAGGGAAGTGAGACGACAGAGAGAGAGAGAGACGGGAAAGGAGTGAGACAGTCTTGAATAACGAGCTCTGTGTGTGTGTGTGTGCGTGTGTGTGTGTGTGTGTGTGTCTGTATGAATGTGTGTCTTGCCTCAGGGGAAACACTCGCGTACAGGTGACGAGAATGAAATTAGTGAGAGACGAGCGCGGACCGAGCGAGAGAGAGAGAGAGAGACATGGAGTCACACACTCCGAGTGGACACTTATTAAATTAAAGACACATGCTGTTACAGCACACGGCATTCTGGGAAAATGCTACATGTGATCAGCTGTGATGTTCCAGGAAGTGTGTCTACACACAGCCGCCGGGATCCGTTTCTTTTCCCTGTCAAAAATGTATACAAAAGCTAACGCTAATCCCGCGGTAGTTATAACACCAGCAACCCTTCTAGCAATACCACCAGATAGATTTACACAAACCCTTCTACTACTACTCGTACTGCTAGTAATAGCATTAGGACTGCTAATACTACTATTGCTAATACTCCTACTATTTCTGTTATTAATACACTTGTACTGTTCAATAAGCATGTATAGTACTGCCATGAGGAATGCTACAACTACTGCTTTGGCTGTACTTACTTTACTTATGGCTGTAATGGATATATATTACTGCTGCTCTTACTAATACTCGCACGACAATACAACAACAATAATACTAGCACTGCTAGTAAACAGCTAATCCTACTTACCGTTACATATTATATTCTCCTACAACTACTGCTACTAATGATAATCTTACTGCTGAGAAATACAACTAGAACTATTAAACTGGCACTTACAGTACTACCACAAATAATACTACCACTACTAATAGCTAATATACTAACACAGCTAACGCTACTTACAACCATATATTACTATTACTGTTATTAGCGTTAGCATTAATACTATGGTGATCACAAATTCAGAGGTTAAAAAAAAAACACCTGTAATAGATTTGCGAGCAGTCATTTACATCATTTAAGAACACTTCTGAGGAAAATGTTGATGTTCCGGATGTTTCTGTCTCACTTCTACTTGTGATTTTTTCATATTTAAGACTTAACAGAGATGTTCTAGCTAGGTAAATCATTAGCCCAAGGGATTAGGCTAGCCTGCTAGTACTCAAGAGTCAGTTGCTTAGCAACAATGTCCATGTGATATTTGAGCACTGGAAAAGTAAAGCCTAATTTATGATTTTTTTTGTAGACTTAGGACATTTTCGTAAAATAGGATAAATGCTAATAATATATGATATAACCTTGATGACTAACCACATGCTAATGCAGTACTAGAGCGGTTAATCATTAGTGAGCGTAAAATGTAATTAGCCCTTTCCTGTTCGGCGGACGCTGCTAACCCTGTAAAATGAAGCATTAAAAAATGAAATATTTTTTCAATTTAAAGAATGAAACTCCCTCAAGCATGGATCCTCACGAAAAGGTTATGATCCGCTCACAAAAAAAAAAAAAAAAAAACATTTTTCATTGCCACATCATATTCAAGTCAACAGCACTGACGGCGTAATTGGACATTAGTCTCAATTCAGATGGTACGAGAGTCGAGCTAAACGCCCGGACGCAGATCTTTTTTCTTTCTTCACTCCGTACATTTCATTTCTCCAATTGTCGGGAATAAAAGGAGTCCATCCTGTAGAGAAGAGCGTAATTTAACCGCTCTTAATAAAGCACTGCTGTTCATTACCGAGACCATTATTTCCAGGCTGGACGAGGGAAAAAAAAAAAAAAGACGACCCGTCTCACCTCGCCGTCACTTTTTTTATTCCTGGAAATCTCTGGTAAATGTGTAAGTGCATGCAGAGACAGGCTCGGCTGCTTAGCGAGGGAGGAGAAGACGAGAGCGGAGAGCTCAGGCGAACCCAGAAGCCTATTAGAGCTAATATGTTTTTTTAATGGGAAAGCCGCGGTTGATCTGAACTCATTTGCTTCGTCCGGGGCCGAGCTCTGAAAGCAATCCGTCACCTCCGTGTGAGGCCGAGCTGGGCTCCTAATGAGGCTCTCGGTCCAAAAAGAGCGGCCGGAAGAATTGAGCTGTCACGGCTCTCAATGGCGACGTCGGCGCAATTGTGGCCCGGTCGCTCGGGCGCTGCCTGCGCTTTGTGCGCGTTTAGCCAAGCAAGGCCTTATACAAAATGAATGGGCCGAATGTAACCTTAACTTCACGAGACGCGCGCGGCTCTGACAGGGTCGGCCATGATCAAAACGTCAAAACACAGCTTTAAAAAAGCATCGGGAAAAAGGTATAGAGAGGCCGTGAGAGGAAGAAAGGAAGAAAAAGGGTGAAGTAAAAAGGGAGCAAAAATCTGGAGTAAGACAGAAAGAGGAAGGAGTCGATCAAAGGAGAGAAATATGAGAGTAAGATATAGAAAGAGAGAGAGAGAGAGATGGTAGTAAAAGAAGAAGAAAGTAAAACATCTGCTTATTCAGTTTAAATGTAAACATTATGAAGTTAAGACTATTAGCAGTTTAGCAGTTTAGCCATAACTCAGCTTTTAACTTAATTTAATTAATTTCGAGACACTTAATCAGATCTGTATGTCATGTAGATTTGGGAGTTTGTTAGCGCTCCACCCTTTATGCTAGGTTCAATCTGTAATCTGATGAGCGCTATGATTAGCGCCGCCTCCATTTTGAATCTGCAGGATGAAGCACCGCCCCTTCCGAGGTCAGCACAGAGAGAATGCACAACGCCTCGTCATTTCCTGAGAAGGATTTCACGGAGAGACAGCAGGCGTGCTCTCGGTCCTGATTATAATAACTAAAAAACAAAACAGTGGTTCTTTTAAAAGCGCGCGGTACGCGGAGGTAAGAAACCTCACGCGCAGGTTCTGAGACGCAGGAGCAGGAAAGGTCGAGGTGTAAGTGTGTATGTGTTGTGTTTCAGGACGGCGTGATGGAGAGACGAGACAGACGGAGTGTGAGGATGAGAGAGAGAGAGAGAGAGAGAGGGGAGGGGTGAAAGACAGAGAAATGTGTCATGAGAGGAACAACACACTCATCCATCCTTACACAAATGTCAGTATTAAACGTCTTAAGTGTGTGTGGGTGGGGGGTGTGTTCTTTTTAAATAAAGATGTTTCCTACAGTATCTCTCATTCTCTCTCAGCCTGTGTGTCTGAAGGTTTCAGTAAACGAGGCGTGGCCTATGTGTATGTTTTAGTAAAGCAGACGTGGCCTGTGTGTGTGTGTGTATGTTTTAGTAAAGGCATGGCCTGTGCGTACTTTTTATTAAAGGGGTGTGGCCTGTGTGTATGTTTTAGTAAAGCAGGTGTGGCCTGCATGTACAGTTTAGTAAAGGGGGCGTGTGTGTATGTTTTAGTAAAGCAGGCGTGGCCTGTGCATATGCTTTAGTAAAGCAGGTGTGGTCTGCGTGTACGGTTTAGTAAAGGGGGCGTGGCCTGCGTGTGTATGTTTTAGTAAAGCAGGTGTGGCCTGTGTGTAAGTTTTAGCAAAGGAGGCGTGGCCTGTATGTAAGATTAAGTAAAGGGGTGTGGCCTGTGTGTATGTTGTAGCAAAGGAGGCATGGCCTGGGTGTGTATGTTTTACTAAAGGGGTGTGGCCTGGGTGTACGTTTTAGTAAAGGGGGCGTGGCCTGTATGTAAGATTAAGTAAAGGGGTGTGGCCTGTGTGTATGTTGTAGCAAAGGAGGCATGGCCTATGTGTATGTTTTAGTAAAGCAGGTGTGGCCTGTGTGTATGTTGTAGTAAAGGAGGCGTGGCCTGTGTGTAAGTTTTAGTAAAGGGGGCGTGACCTGTATGTAAGATTAAGTAAAGGGGTGTGGCCTGTGTGTATGTTGTAGCAAAGGAGGCATGGCCTATGTGTATGTTTTAGTAAAGCAGGTGTGGCCTGTGTGTATGTTGTAGTAAAGGAGGCGTGGCCTGGGTGTACGTTTTAGTAAAGGGGGCGTGACCTGTATGTAAGATTAAGTAAAGGGGTGTGGCCTGTGTGTATGTTGTAGCAAAGGAGGCATGGCCTATGTGTATGTTTTAGTAAAGCAGGTGTGGCCTGTGTGTATGTTGTAGTAAAGGAGGCGTGGCCTGTGTGTAAGTTTTAGTAAAGGGGGTGTGGCCTGTGTCTGGAGGAAGTAGGTGTGGCCCTAATGTAAATCAGTGGCGCTTTAGGAATGTTGTTCCTGATGAAGGTCCATGGCTGTTACGTCTTTAAAGCTGCCTGTAAAAACATAAATCTAATCATGTTATGTGTGTGTGTGTGTGTGTGTGTGTGTGTGTGTGTGTGTGTGTGTTACACCTTACTCCTGATCCCGGAGCATCAAGATGAAAACTGCGACTGCGACCCGCACGCCGTGGAAGACTAGTGATTTTGTTGTTGTACATTTTCTGCTTTGACAACAAGTCACAGTCTACCTCAGCGCTCGGGTTATCACTCTCCAACATACACACACACACACACACACACACCATCGTACTCCTCTACTTCACTCGATGTCCTTCACTCCAGCTCAGATGTAAGAAGATTTGTGTAGACTGGAACCTGCAGTGAGCTGCAATAACTTTAAATCTAATTCATAATAAATATAATAACTAATGTTTAAATAAACAGACTTGAAAGACTTTTTGTGCGATTTTGTGCAAGTCGTGAAACAAAATATCAACGTGGCCATCAAATGATAAAATACGTTTATGAGTTTCTGTCCTTCTCTCTCGTCGCTGTGTTTTTTTCTCAGTTAAATGAAGTTCCTGAAGAATTTGCTTTAAAACAGACTGAATTAATTCAGCAGGAGTGTTTAAAACTCTGCTCGTGGGCGAGACCTCTGCGTGTGTGGGAGGCTGATCCGGCCTCCAGCTCCAAACCCTTCATTTACTCACAATTCCTTTGATGAAGTTATTAATATTGTGGCAAAAAATGCTAATCATTGTGTGTTTGTGTTTTTTTTTTTTTTTTTGCAATAAAATATTTATGGTCGTAGCTTGTCTTTGATTTATTTTCTATAACACAGCATGATGTACACTCGTAAATCATATAAAATCCTATCTAATTCAGTATGTGTGTGTGTGTGTGTGTGTGTGTGTGTGTGTGTGTGTGTGTGTGTGAGAGAGAGACATGTGAGGTCATGCCCAGCACCTGTAACAGCAATAAAAGAACTGAAATGAAGTTTCCTTGTCCTGTCATGGTTATGAATGTGTATTATGCAGAAGAGAACAATAAGGTTGCAAGGGGTTTTTTATATTGTACAGTGTAGGCCGTTACCATGGTAACCAGGGGAGAGAAGCGACCATAAGGGGTCGAACTGCAGTTCATAAAGGCGGCCTTGAGGGTTAAAGCTGTTAATTCCTGAGAGTAGAACAGGAATAAACAAATAAACAAATAAATAAATACATGTCTGTTTAGAACTTAATTAATGTTAAGGGCGAAAGTGTATTGAGTGTGTATATTACTGATAACCTTTAAACTACAAAGATTAAAATCTCTTACAAAGGCAGGGGGGAAAAAATCTGATAACCGACATCAACCAGAGATCAGAATCTCATTTTAATATTTAAATATCCTGCATTAATTTATTACATTTTCAATTATTATATTAAAAGTCTAAATAACTGAAATGATCTGGGTTTCTTTTTTTTCTCCTTCATGTAGAAAAAAATGTTAAAGTTAAAGTTAGCTATAATCATCTTTAAAAATATAATAATAATAAGAAGAAGAAGAAGAAATAATTAATAACTGTGAATTATTAACAGTAAACCAAAAAATGACAATTAAACTTTAAAAAACATAAATAGATACTATTATATAGAAACCACTATTATGCAAAATGTTTGGAATTTAAAATGAATAATGTAAATATACATTTGTATATATAAAAGGCATAAAAACAGCAACAGTTGGATGTACAAAATGTAGACCTTTTGAAATAAAATCATAGCTTTTTATATATTAATCCTTTATCTTTTATAATTTAATTATTAATCAAACAGCCTGACTAACTAACTGCTTTACATTATTATTCTTTAAATAGAACAACACATGAGAAGTAAGATTAATGCCATGGTCCTTATCGACAACAAGAATAGTCAATTTTAAACAAATATCTGTCATGCACACTCGTAACACGACCGGCACTAGGACCTGGAAGTAGTACGGTCGGGTTTCCAGGAAGCATAAAAGGAGACAAAATGGCGCTTCACATTGCTCAGTCATTGAGTTCGCCCATGCCTTTGCTGACGCTACGCCGACTATTCTGTGAGTACTCACCGATTCTGGTTGCTTCTTTGATTGAGTGTGTGTTGCTAGAACGCGGGTTTATTTGTGTAGATCCTTGCTCTTTGTGTAAGAGAGTTCTTAGACTAATCGCGTGGTTATCCTGCCTATTCGTGCTGCTTCCGCGTTTGGGTTTACCATCCACGCTACACGGGCTAACTGCTAAGGCTTTTCAGTTTATCCTTCGGTTGCTCGTGACAGAATGACTGAGCCAAAAGCAGTAAACCCAGCGGAGTTTGCTCGCCTCTGTGATGTGGTTGACCAACATGCCAAACTGATCAATAAGCTCTGTGGTGAAGTCGCGTCTCTCCAAAGGGACCTCCAAGACGTCGCGGCCTTGCGCCGCGAGGTGGCGGAGTTACGGCAGGAGAACGCGACCCTCCGCGGGGTGGCTGCTCAGTCGGCTGTTGCCACGCCCGTCGCAGCGGCTGCAGCGCCGCACCCCTCCTCTTCTGATGTTTTCATAGCTTTACCGGATAAGTGGGATGGCACAGATGGGAAATGCAGCGTTTTTCTAACCGCATTGGATCTTGTGTTTGAGTTCAATTCCACCAGATACTCCACAGACCGACTGCGCGTTGCGCTTCTCGTCTCGTTGCTATCCGGGCAGGCAGCTGAGTGGGCCACGGCGGTTCTCCGATCAGATTCAGACACTGCTTATTCATATGGAGAATTCACCCGTCAACTAAAGCTAACATTTGAACATCCTGCTGCTGAGGTGGAGACCGATATGAAATTGTACCATCTGCGGCAGGGAGGGTCGTCCGTGAGTCGCTACACCGCGGATTTCCGTACTCTCGCCGTGCAGACCACCTGGGGAGACGCCGCCCTCCGGACGGCCTACTACGAGGGACTGGCTTCACGCATAAAAGATGAACTCGCCGGACGGGAGATTCCGACCACACTGGAGGGACTGATTCAGCTCGCTCTCCGGATTGACCAGCGCCTGCTCTCCCGTCCGAGGCCAGCCCCCCGGACCCTGCCGCCCATCACGCCACCTTTTTCACACGCCACATCCCGACCACCAGCCTTCACCACCACCGCTATGGCACCCACCGGATCTCCACCTCCCGCCGTGGTTGACACCGGAGCCGGGGAACCCATGCAATTAGGACGCGCCTCCTTGAACGCTGCTGAGCGAGAACGACGCTTCAGGGAGAGACTTTGTGCCTATTGTGGGTCAGGAGCGCACCATAGAGCCATCTGCCCTCTTCGCCCGGGAAACGCCCAGGCCCGGTGAACCATGGAAGCAGTTCACCGGGCTCCCTCCATCTCTCCACCACCACGCCCAGCGTCTCTCGTCTCACGGTTCAGGTACACCTCCAATTTGGCCACAAACGAGTCAAAAGTTCTGCGTTCATCGACTCCGGTGCCGCTGGAAACTTTATTGACTCTTCATATGCCAAAAGATTGGGGTTGGAGACTGAAGCGTTATCCCAGCCAGTTCGGATTACATCTGTCGACGGTCGGCCCCTTTCCTCCAGCCCCATCATCGCCCAGACTCGACCCATAACCCTCGTCATCGACCAACACCAGGAAACAGTCCGATTTCACCTCACCTCCATCTCCTCTCCACCCATCATCCTCGGACACCCCTGGCTTCTGCAGCATGACCCTCTCATCTCATGGTCTCAGAACCGGATCCTCCAATGGGGGCCGACCTGTCTCGAACTCTGCCTGCGGGCACCGGCTGGGACGTGCTCTAGGGAGTCTGAGGCCCCTGATGTCGACACCAACGCTATCCCTGAGGCTTATCGGGACCTGGCTGAAGTCTTCTGCAAAAGACGTGCCACTCACCTACCTCCTCATCGGCCCTACGACCTGGCCATTGAACTTCAGCCAGGTTCTGTTCCCCCCCGCGGCCACCTGTACTCTCTCTCCACCACTGAGACGCGGGCGATGGAGGAGTATGTATCCTCAGCTCTCCGCCAAGGCACCATACGACCCTCCTCCTCGCCCGCCGCCGCGGGATTCTTCTTTGTAAAGAAGAAATTCGGCGAACTACGTCCTTGTGTCGACTATCGGGGGCTCAACAACATCACCATAAAAAACCGACACCCATTGCCTCTTACCAACTCTGCCCTGGACGCCCTCTCTGGTGCCACCATTTTTACAAAGTTGGACCTCCGGAGCGCCTACAACTTGGTGCGTATCAGAGAGGGCGATGAGTGGAAGACGGCATTCATCACCCCCACTGGACATTACGAGAGTTTAGTCATTCCATTTGGTCTCTGTAATGCACCAGCAGCTTTCCAACGTTTCATCAATGACGTTCTCCGTGACATGTTGGGCCGATGGGTATTTGTCTACCTGGATGATATCCTTATCTACTCTCGTTCCGTTGAAGAACATGTTCAACACGTCAGAGCGGTTCTTAAGAGACTGCTCGCTCACCAGCTGTACTGTAAGTTGGAGAAGTGCGCTTTTCACGAGCGCTCCACCACGTTCCTGGGCTTTGTCATCTCGTCCCAGGGTGTGGCCATGGACCCACAGAAGCTAGAAGTTGTACGTCATTGGCCCCTACCCAAGACTCTCAGACAACTTCAACGGTTTCTCGGGTTTGCGAACTTCTATCGTCGCTTTATCCGGGACTACAGTACGGTTGCAGCACCATTAACCGCTCTGACTCGGCCATCATCTCATCACTTCCAACTCAACTCTACCGCCATCTCTGCCTTCCACGAGCTCTGCCGTCGATTCACCACCGCCCCGATTCTTCTCCATCCAGATGCAAACAAACCGTTCGTTGTGGAGGTGGATGCTTCGGATGTGGGCGCCGGGGCTGTTCTCTCCCAACGAGGTCCAGACCAGAAGCTACACCCTTGTAGTTTCTTCTCCAAAAAATTTGACCCCACTCAGCAGCGATACGGGGTAGGGGACCGCGAGCTGCTGGCCATAAAGTGGGCATTGGAGGAATGGCGACACTGGCTCCAGGGCGCCAGGGAGCCGTTTATCGTCTGGACCGACCACCAGAATCTCATCACCATCAGGAATCTCAAACAGCTAAATCCAAGGCAGGCGCGGTGGGCTCTGTTCTTTGAAAATTATGATTTCCACCTATCATACCGCCCGGGGTCGAAGAACACCAAGGCTGACGCCCTCTCCCGACAGCACGAGGAAGACGCCCCCCGGGCGGACCCCGCGCCTGTTCTTCCCTCCTCCAAGATCATCGCCCCACTACGCTGGGAACTGGAGACGAGGGTTCGCCAAGCACAAGCCGCAGAGAACGAACCGGCAGGTGTGCCGCCTGGACGACTCTATGTCCCCAAGAACACCCGGACTGAGGTCATCCAATGGGGACATTCCACCCCTCTATCAGGGCACCCAGGCACGCAGCGCACCCTACAATACGTGCAGCGTGCCTTCTGGTGGCCATCTATGGCCAAGGACATCGACGAGTTCGTTCAGGCGTGCCCAGTGTGTGCCAGGGCCAAGGACACCAATCAACCAACACCCGGGGAACTCCAACCGCTTCCTGTTCCCCGTCGGCCCTGGACACACATTGCCATCGACTTCATCACGGGCCTGCCGGTCTCCGAAGGGAAAAATGCCATCTTGACCATTGTGGATCGGTTCTCTAAAGCTGTGCACCTGGTGGCCCTCGCCGGACTCCCGTCAGCTAAAAGGACAGCCGAGCTGATTTTAGAGCACGTAGTCCGTCTGCATGGGTTCCCCAAGGACATCGTCTCGGACAGGGGGCCCCAGTTCACTGCACGGTTCTGGAAGGCCTTCTGCCGTCTGATCAATTCCACCTGCAGTCTCTCATCAGGTTACCATCCTCAGACTAATGGTCAGACGGAACGGACCAACCAACAACTGGAGCGCTACCTGAGATGCTTCGTCGCCAACCGTCAGCGCTCCTGGGCCCGCTACCTCATCTGGGCTGAACTTTCCCATAACCTCCATGTTTCCTCTGCCACCAAGTTAAGTCCCTTTGAGGTATGCCAGGGTTTCCAACCTCTGATGTTCGAACATCAAGAACCGGAGGTTGAGATACCCGCGGCCCAACAGTTGGTCCGCAGGTGTCGACGGTCGTGGATTCTAGCCAAGGAAGCAATCCAACGTGCTAACACCCGTTACACCATGCAACATCGCCGTCGACACCCTCCGGGACGATTGTACCACGTAGGTGACAAAGTGTGGCTGTCCACAAAGAACCTGCACCTCCATACAGAATCAAAGAAATTATCAAAGGTTCATCTGCCCCTACCGCGTCACCCTCTGCATCAACCCTGTCACCTCCAGCTGCCTGCGGCGCTCCGGATCCATCCGGTATTCCATACCTCACAACTCAAACCCTTCACGACGTCACCCATGGTTCCCCCCACCCACCCTGCTCCTCCTCCCGTATCATTGAGGGTGGTCCCGCCTACACCGTTCGCCGGATCCTTGATTCACGTCCTCGGGGCAGAGGGCTCCAGTACCTCGTCGATTGGGAAGGTTACGGTCCCGAGGAGCGATCTTGGATTCCGGCTCGGTTCGTCTTAGACCCCGAACTCATCCGGGACTACCGTCGTCGGGTATCCTCCACCCCAGGACCGTCGAGAGTCGGTCCTGGACAGGGGGGTACTGTCATGCACACTCGTAACACGACCGGCACTAGGACCTGGAAGTAGTACGGTCGGGTTTCCAGGAAGCATAAAAGGAGACAAAATGGCGCTTCACATTGCTCAGTCATTGAGTTCGCCCATGCCTTTGCTGACGCTACGCCGACTATTCTGTGAGTACTCACCGATTCTGGTTGCTTCTTTGATTGAGTGTGTGTTGCTAGAACGCGGGTTTATTTGTGTAGATCCTTGCTCTTTGTGTAAGAGAGTTCTTAGACTAATCGCGTGGTTATCCTGCCTATTCGTGCTGCTTCCGCGTTTGGGTTTACCATCCACGCTACACGGGCTAACTGCTAAGGCTTTTCAGTTTATCCTTCGGTTGCTCGTGACAATATCATAGTAAATGTTCTTCATTCACAATGTTTTAAAAGAAAAACATCTAGAAGAAAAACATATTGTGACATTAAATAGCTTTCTATGATTAAGAACAATTGCAACAGAGTATAACGAAATAAAAAATAAAAACCAAGCAACGGAGAAATAATTCTGATAAATGTATGTTAGATGCCTTGTGTAAAGTCTGAGTTTCTCCTGAGTGGTGAGACGAGCGCTGTGGGCTTTACACCTCCGGAGTAACAATTTGTGTCCAAACAAACATATCTGAGTGCATTTAAATATGTTTTATTTAATAATTATAAAGTTATAATTACACAATAAAATACATAAAACATTTTATTAAATATATGTTAAATAAATTTAATATATTTCAAAATTTTTAAATATATCCCTGATCACCTCTGAAATTTGTACCAATATTTGTTTGTTTGTTTGTTTGTTTGTTTGCTTGTTTGTTTAAATGGTCCTCAGTACTTTTGAGGTCGATCTTTCAGTTGGCATTTCAGTCAAATAAAAGGCAGCCATTTGTTTCAGTTGCACACACACACACACACACACACACACACACACACACACACACACACACACTGCATGGTGTGTTATTATTCCTGAGAAAATCTTCTCTGCAGGAGTTTTCTATAAATTTGTGCACCCTTGTCAACACACCGTCTCTGCAGTCTCTCTTCTCATCTCTACAATATGAGGAGTTTTCAGTCCAGGCCTCTAGATAATGCACTTCCTCTTCTGTTCCCAACTCCTCCTCCTCCTCCTCATCATCATCATCATCATCATCATCATCATCATGTGCTCCAATAAGTACAGGTTAAGCTCAGATTGAACATGTTTTTTTTTTCTTAGAGTTAAATTAGTACTTTTCTGTTTCTTTGGGGCAATTGAATGATATTTAACAAAAGTATCATTTCTATCCTTTCTGCAACGATTCAATAACATTCAGTTTCCTCAATTCATGTGTGAAAAAAGTCCATATTTATTACACCATGCAGCTACATTTATTATATGTTTTTATTTATGTATACTCTTTATGGGGAGTTATTATATTAGGCTGGATTTCTATTAGTCACCTTCAACATATTTGTTTCTTTGCTTTTATATATTTGTTTCTTTATTTTATGTAAATTTAAAATAGTAATAATAATAATAATAATACAACAGACATTCTGTGTTTTAAAAGTTGCCTTATGCCCCCCGTACCATCAGAGACACTGGCTTTTGAACTGAATGCTGATAACATGCTGGAAGGTCTCCCCTTCTTTAACACAGCGACACAGGACACAGCGACTGTGATTTACAACAAGAATCGCACATTTGGACTCGTCTGACCTTTTTCACTTTGAACCAGTCCATTTTAAATGAGTCTTGGCCCACAGGACACGGTGGAGTTCACATATGGTTTCCTTTTCGCATGATAGAGCTTTAGTTGGTTGTGTTTACTGACAGTGGTTCCTGGAAGTATTCCTGGGCCCATTTAATAATGTCAGTGACACAATCATGCCGAAGTGTGACACAGTGTCGTCTCAGGGCCCGAAGACCACGGGCGTCCAACAAAGTCTTCGTCCTTGTCCCTTACACACAGAGATTTCTCCAGTTTCTCTGAATCTTTTCATGATGTCATGCTCTGTAGATGATGAGATTTGTAAAGTCTTTGCAATTTGATGTTGAGGAACTTTGTTTTTAAAGTATTTCACAATCTTGTTCTGCACTCTTTCACCGTTCAGAGAGCCTCTGCCCGTCTTTACTTCTGAGAGACTCCGCCTCTCTGTGATTTATACCTAATCATGTTACAGACCTGATGCTAGATGTTCTCCCAGCTGAATCTTTTCAAAACTTCTTGCTTTTTTCAGCCCTTTGTTGCTCCTGTCATCAGGCATCAAATGTGAAACTCATTTAGTGGATAAAAGTGTAAAATGTCTCTGTTTCAACATTTGTTATGTTCTCTGTGTTCTATTGTGAATAAAATATTGGCTCATATGAAATCTGTTAGTTTTCATTTTATAAAAATGTTATATAAAATGTCATATATTTATAATAATACATGTGTTATAATGATAATAATAATAATAATAATAATCACATTGTAAGATATGAAAACCATGGAACTAATCCTATAAAACTTTATCAATTATTATTTATCTGTTGTATGATTTTTTTTATCAAAAATTAAAAATGTTGATCATAAAAGCTTTTAATAATGCAGTTAAGAAGTCGAGTAGGCGATTCCTTTGTGTCTCTGAAACTGCACGTGTAAGACGTGTTTACGACGTGTTTATGACACTGCACTGTGCATGTTTATGGTCTGTTTAAAAAGCTTCGAGTTTGTAAATATCACAACTGTGATGTCACTTATGACTCCTGAGGGGTTGTTGAAGAGCGCCACCTGCAGCCTGCAGAGAGGAAGTGCAGCATGGGGTTCGAGACGTTACAAAGAACGTAGCAAAGAGGTCAGTGCAAGAGCACGAGGACTACAGAGCAAACTGGAACCACTGAATAAAGATCACATGATGTTTATCAACATTAACACTCAGTACGGAATAAATATTGATGGGCTTGGACCAGACAGACAATCAGATAGACAGACAGTCAGACAGACAGCGAATCAGACAGTCAGACAGAAAGTTAGACAGAGAGACAGAGTCAGAGGAAAGGAAAGGCGGTCTGTCAGACAGACAAAGAATCAGACAGACAGACAGAGAATCAGACAGACAGACAGACAGACAGACAGACAGACAGAGAATCAGACAGACAGACAGACAGACAAACAGACAGAGAATCAGACAGACAGACAAACAGACTGACAGACAGAGAATCAGACAGACAGACAGACAGACAGAGAATCAGACAGACAGAGAATCAGACAGACAGACAGACAGACAGACAGACAGAGAATCAGACAGACAGACTATGTATTACAGTTTTTGTCAGTTTCTTTGGGGCATTTCATGTCAAATCATTCACAAAACTTTAAGTGTGTATCTCAAAATAATTAGGAAAACATCACTGGATCAGAATCAAAACCCGATCACCCATGTGTGTGTGTAGTGTGTGTGTGTGTGTGTGTGTGTAATGTGTGTGTGTTTACTGATCAAAACTACAGCTAAGATTGTTACACTTCCACGTGACTGTGTGTGAGCAACTGAGTGCAGGAGAATGTACAGGATTCACTTTCCCACATGCTTTACTGACCGCACGGTGACCTGCTGACCGATGACGTCATGATGATACAGAAAAGGCTGTGCGAAACACGTCTGTCCTCACACGCCGCATCCACGCCCGACAGGGACGAGATTGACCCGAGAGCAGCTCGTCAGTTCAGGACACGTTTACAGAACAAAAGTCTAATAGAAAGGTCTGGAAGGCGTGCTTGATGGATTATTACAACAGGATCAATCATTCACGACATATTGTATAATTCATTCATTCTTTGATGTTTTGGAGGTGAGACTGTTCAGCAGAGACGGAGACGCGGACATTCTGATCAACATGACAGAAGCGACTGATCGTGTAGGAGACAGTAGACAGTTCCACATTAAATCACGTGCATGAATCTACAAATGTGTCCAGAATTTGTTCAAAAGAAATCGCTTTACTGACGAGACACGAGTGACTGGAGGACGTGACGCTGTACGAGTTGTTTTAAGAATTTCGCTTCTGATCTGAGAAACGAACCAAAGCGACTGAAAGCATCTAATGTAACTGGCCTTAGACCAGACAGACAGACAGAGAGAGACAGAGTCAGAGAAAAGGACAGTCAGAGAGTCAAACACAGAGTCACAGCCAGACAGACAGATGGAGAACTGGACAGACAGACAGAGGCAGATGGTCAGACAGACAGAGTAAGACAGACAGAAAGTTGGACAGAGAGTGAGACAGACAGAATGGGAGAGTCCTCTGAATTGCTGAAGACAGGAGATGAACCGAAGCGACTGAGAAACGCTGTAAAGATCAAACGTACAGCCGCGTTATTAACAGTTATTAACAGTTATTAACAGTTCATTAGTTATCTGTTCCTGCTTGGTGAAAAGTAAGAGCATGAAAATCAAAGTGCAGTAAAACCCGGAGGTTCCACTGAACCAGTCCTGAGATCAGATCAGATCCCCTGAGCTCCTGCATCAGTAACACACACACACACACACACACACACACACACACACACATAGGGACAGTCAGGAAAAGTCCCTTCCAACTGCATTTCCTACAGGACATCTGGCATCGCAAACAGCCAAGTGAACACAGCATGAACACACACACACACACACACACACACACACACACATTTGATGAATCTTCTATAACAGCAGCTCTGACAGTAGCGCAGGTTGACATTGTGGCGCTCCTATTGATGCGTTATGGTTGCTATAGTAACGGCTCTTTTACAGGGAAGACGAGGAGGAGGAAGGAGTCTCCGGTTTCAGAGCTTTTTAAACAATCAGTGTTAAAGATGAACTGGGTTTGCTCTGTAACATGACAAGACTAGACGTTTTAGTCACTTGTTCATTTGTGTGTGTGTGTGTGTGTGTGTGTGTGTGTGTGTGTGTGTGTGTGTGTGTTGCCGAGGTGCCTCCTACGCTGTGACATTTACCTCCATCAATCTGCCTCGAGTTTCTAATTCAGTCTGTTTCCAAACCTCACGCTGCATAACTCTTTAGGAACACTCATATAATATGTATGACAATATGTGCGAGCGGCAGCCAGAGGCCAGCTGGAGTACTATACACACTCTACACACACACACACACACACACACACACACACACACACACACTTCACACTCACTCAACTCTTTAAGTGATGAATCTCTCTTTCCTGTGTGTGTATGACACACACACAGTGTTTTTTAGGTGAAAAATAAAAATAAAAAGCTTACAGTGACCTGGTTGCAAAAGTATACACACCCCATAACCACAAGTGGGTTAAAGCAGCTTTTCGAACTAATAAACCTTTGGGGTTTAACTTCTTCTTACAGTCATGTTATTCCTCTCTTCTTGACCAAACTGATCCAGAACCGCCCTCTACAGGCCACTCCACAGCTTCTGGATGGGTTTCTCTCTCTCTGCCTGAACCGTTCCAAAACATTGATCTTCTTCGTTTCAATGACTTGGGATTGTGTTATGACTCGATACTGAGCTGAAGGAGTTTATCATCTCCTGCTCTCTAACAGACGCCTGTAGGTTGTGTGCTGAAACAGACATCTGTGACTCCCGCTGTCCTGACCAGAGATCCAGTTCCAGCGGAAGAGAAGCAGAAGCCCAGCGTGATGCTCTCACCCTCAGGCGTCACCACATGGTATGTAGGAGATGATTTAGATCGAGCTTGGATAAGTGTTTCTGTCCCATCATGCCCCTCTACCCCATGGCCCAGACATGCGAAGAATACAAGAGACTGGTGCAACATGCAGGAAATGACGAGAACTCTCCAGATGTTCCTGCAGCTGCTGTAATGTTCTAGGTTCCTTGGCATCCTCCCTGAGAACCCTTCTTCTTGCTCTTGCGCCAGTTCTGGTGGGACGTGGTGTCCTTGGTGATGTCACTGTGGTGCTCCACATGTTCATGATGAGCTTCAGGCGCTCCAGGATTCATCTGATGTTCTGGAAATTTATTTTAATTTTAGGTCCCAAAACATTTTAGTTATTTTCACCTGAATGTTGTTGGAAGCTTAAAAATCATTAAAGTTTTAATGTCACTTTATGTCTCCTCCATTTTAAGGCTTTAATATATATATATATATATATATATATATATATATATATATATATATATATATAAGTGATTGCTATGAAATATTACTTTCATACTATATATTACTATCATTTTTATGTGCCTTATAAATTATATAATTGTGGGTTTATTTATTTATTTTAATCTTCCTTTTTATCACTACCGTAAATGCCTGGAAAATGTGACCAAATGCTGGTTCATGGTTTTAATCATATAATTAAGACTATCCTCTTTTTTACAACTATGAAAATATATATTTTATTTATAAAACTATGTTTTATTTTTTTCTTTATTTTAAATAATCTATATTTATATCCAGTATCAAATAGAAAATCTGTTTGTATGGCTGGAAGTGTATGCACAGGTAATAGTAAGCAGCGTCATCATCAAGTTTTATGTCATACTGTGAGTGTGTCACTGACGTTCCTTACTGACTGCGAGAGAAGGGAGAGACGTCTGCGGTGAAAATGGGTTCGTCGGGCCGAGATCAGGACTACTGAAACCCCGGATCCGACTGCAGAGTGTCTACTGGAACAGACAGAGACAGGCAGGAGTAAGGGTGCCAAAACATTGGAGCAGCATGAGGAGCGGCAGCGAGTTGACAGCACACTCCATTCGCAGGTAATGTTAACATGCAGACTGCAGTATGAGCCTCATCAGTCAGCTAATATTTATCTTTTGATCTATTTATACATCGCTCCCTGTGACCCGTGTGTGGGCGGGCGGTTGGGCGGGCGGGGTAGCGGGCGGATGGGTGGGCGGGCGGGGTAGCGGGAGGTGTAGGCAGTGTCATAGTCACTTTTCATGTCATACTGCGAGGTAATAAAACTGTACATCTGCTGAAACACTGAAACACTGAGGCAGTGGGAGGAGCGGCAGCGAGTCGACCACACACACTCCGTTCACAGGTAATGTCGGGGTCTGCACACGGGCGGAGACACAGGTACCCTCCAGTTATTATATCAAATCTAATGTACAGTAATTACAGTAATGTAAAGATAAATTATGTAGCATGAAAATTCAGATAAAAAACACAAAGGCATTTCATAGACAGACAGAAATCCACAGTTAACAGAACAAAAAAATAGAGAGAGAGGATGTACAGAATAAGCAAACTTAAAACCATGTAAACTAATAACGATACTAGACAAAATAAACAAACAAATAATTTTACAAATACAAAGAAAATGTAATGTTATATGCAAAAATCCAAATGAAACCATTTCCCCGAATAACTAGAAAATGAACTGAAGTAGACGAGGAAGTCTCGGTGCGGGTGACGTCAGGCTCGGCTCCCGGTGACGTCACGGGTCAGCTGACCGCTTTGTTTTGCAGGTTGGAAACAAGACGGAGAGAAGTCGAGGAAGAGGAAGGAGCAGTGTGTGTGTTTGCGTTTGGAAGCAGTACACAGAGAGAGCAGAGTGTGAGCAGAGTGTTGTGGGGTGAACAGGAGAGACACGCGGACACCAACATGCCTTCAGAGAAGACGTTTAAACAGCGCAGGACGTTCGGTAAGC
>QNUK01000693.1:135000-145000 GCA_013621035.1 Clarias magur | reverse complement strand
TCTGACACGTGGTAGATCTCAGCCCTGATCTACAGCCGAGGTTTAAACTGGACAAGGAAAACTGAAACCGCGCGTTGTTTATCAGAGCGATTCATTCTTTTTATTTTTTTATTTTTTCCCTGATTTTCTCCCTAATTTAGCACGTGCGTGTAGCTGACATTAGTGATGAACTGGTCGTGGTGTTTTGGACTGATGCACACACACACACACACACACACACACACACACACACACACACGTCTGCCTTTTTGTCTCTGCTGTTGTTTATTTCCTTTCTTGGTGCCAGAAAAACATTATTATTATTATTATAAAGTATTTCTGTTTTAAAATCTTTAACAACTCAGCTGTCTGTGAACGAGCACATTCTTTTACATGACAGATTTGTTTTTGTAAATAATAATAATAATAATAGTCTGGCTGATTACTCGGATGTTGTTTTCAGTCCTTAAATAATCTGACAAAAACTTCATGAAACAGAAATTACATTTAAAAACCATTAGAAAAAAAACCAACAAAGAAAACGAATGATATTTTTTTCTAGTACTTCTACATCTAGGCATTTGGCAGACGCCCTTATCCAGAGCGACTTACATTTTTATCTCATTATACATCTGAGCAGTTGGGGTTGAGGGCCTCACTCAAGGGCCCAACAGGGACAACTTGGTGGTAGTGGGACTTGAACCTTTCGAACCGTAGTCCAATGCCTTAACCGCTGAGCGACCCCTGACCCCCCCCTAGTAGCTGCTCGTCTGAACACGTCTTACACACAGGCTTCTTGTGTACATCACTGAACTCTCACACAGATGATGTATTACTATAGCGCCACCTATTGGCCCTTATTGGACATCTCGTCCTCCATTAAGAGTCAACAGCATGAATATGACCCAATACTGAAGTACGGCTGAAAAATCTGTACAGTTTGTATGTGACACTTAAAATGTTTAGCTGTAGCTAAGCTAATTAAAAAATGATCAGTAACTGGAGAAATCATGAGGTTGGGGTTTTTTCTCGTTTCTCGCCCGACAGTTAGAAAGGTAGATGGTGTGTGTGTGTGTGTGGCGAGGGGGCGTGGCTTGGGCCACTCCAATTCTGCATGTGAAAGTGTGAAAGTCACAGACACAAAGAATGTAACAAAGTTTAATTGTGAGGCCGACGCCCCTCCTGTGTTCTGTTCCTTATATCAGAGGACCCGTGTGTGTCTGCGTTCATAAAGCGGACACGCTATAACTTGAGACTTTAAGTAAATAAAGTGTAAGTGACGTTGTATCTTCATGTTGTCACTGTGGCGTGACTGAGTGTCTCTGTGTTCCTGGTGTTCTTCTTTGCAGGTCATCATTGAGAGGTACAAGGGCGAGAAGCAGCTTCCCATTCTGGACAAGACAAAGTTTTTGGTTCCTGATCATGTGAACATGAGCGAACTCATCAAGATCATCAGGTAGAAACATTTTTACAGTCAAATCCACATAAACATAAAGGATTACAAATATGGAATATTTTCTTTTATAATCCCTGAAAACGTTTCTACAAAGTCTTTTTAATTATCATCATTTAAAAAAAAAATTTGACCTTCTTGACGAAATGAATTCATGGTTTAAAGTCTCGTCTTTAACCGGAGTTCTGTTACTGGGCTTCGGCATCGCGTGTCTCGTTTGAGTCGTGCACAAGAACTCTAGTAAAATACAAAGATGAATAATTGTGTAAGAAATAAAATACTCATAAGGAATTAAAAAAACTCGTGTTACACTAAAAAGCTCAATATTTAGCTATGACATGACAGGAGGTCTGTAACATAACCGACAAACTTCAAATAGATGAACAAACGGGTAAAAGGGCTTCAATTCTTTAATTAATAAAGTCATTCCTGCCTGATTGGCTCCTTGCTGTGGTTAAAGAAGAATAAACCACTTAAGGCAACGATGTAAAGGTTTGTCTTTTTTTTTTTTTACATTTCAGAAGAACATCCTGTATCTGTGTATTCAGACAGTAATGTAAAGATTTTCACACAGTATTTATTTCAGATGTAATACAGATAACAGTCAGAGGCGGCGCTATCGAGCTGATGAGGATGTGAATGGGGTTATACATTAGGACTTACTTCTGTTCCAGGATCTTTAAAACCCGTGTTATTCCGTTTTTGTCCACCAGGAGGCGCCTGCAGCTGAACGCTAACCAGGCCTTCTTCCTGCTGGTAAACGGCCACAGCATGGTCTCCGTCTCCGCGGCCATTTCCGAGGTGTACGAGCGCGAGAGGGACGAGGACGGCTTCCTGTACATGGTCTACGCCTCTCAGGAGACGTTCGGAGCGGCTGGAGCGCACTAGACCCCGCCCCCGCCGGTTTCCGGATTCGGACACTGATGCCTACGATCCCTCGCTCCCGTCCTCCTCCACTCACTTCCTCCTTCCTCGTGCAGACGCCGATGCGACATGCTGCAGGACCGAGACCTGTCCGTTTGCCGAAGAGCTGATTTCAGATCATTCGTTAATAACCCCGGGTGTGTGTGTGTGTGTGTGTGTTAGAAATGTTGTAAGGGATCGCACGTTTTGTTTTTCCAATACACACTTGAGCTAGCGATTAGCCTCGAAGCGACGGCTAGGCTGCAAACGCATGTGTTTCATCAACAGAGTTCGTCTGAGGTCCGAGTCAGAGTTTGATGAGATCCGATTTCTTCTTTTGCTTTTACTTTTTAAATTTTACTTGATACTTTTATCTTATAGAAATTGTCGCGTGTGTGACTGTTTGCTAATGTAAAGGCACGGCGAGCGCTGCGGGGTCGGGTACAGCTCCGCTTCTGTCTAAAGCTTCATTCTGTTTTAATTTGGGCCCGAGCACCATGACATCAGCCCCATGTCATCACAATGTGTCGGGTCTTTTTTACTTTTTAATTTTCCTGAATTTGTTGGAGCCTCCAGACCAATCAAGCGCGGTTGTGTTGATAATCGTTTGGACGTTGTATCACAATATTTTATGCAAGGTTGAAAAGTTTTTGCTGCGTTCTGAAATAAGAAATGAACCCTTGTGATGAGAAACTTTACATCACACACACAGCCAGCTAGGATTAGTGTAAAGATGTTCTGATCAGGGGTGTGCTGATCCAATACAGAAATATCATATCGGACCGATATTAACCTAATGCTGAATGATCTCAGACTTGATCTAAGCCCATTCTTCTGCCTAAATAATTCAGTACAATAATTTAAGTCTTGTTGTATTAATTTTGGTTTTTGGCTAGAAAGTAAATTATTCGAACACTTTAGTGGGCGGGACCAAATAGATAACTCCGACCATAAGGGGTGGAGCCAGAATGAAGTCATCAAATCATCGTAGAAGTCTCAGCTACAGACTGAAAAAGTCAAAATTTTAATTTATAAACACGCAAACAAAGCAAACTGATTGTATAAAGGCACTTTTTCTGATTTGAAGCGATCACAAAACATTTTACAAATATTTCAAGTTTTTGTGTAGCAAAATTTTATTACAGAGTAAACAAACACCTAATGTCTCTTTTGCGACGTGAGGTAAATTTAGCAATTTATTCCGTCGTCGTCATAACGATTCACATTATTTTCACAAAACTTCCTTGTTGCCTTGGTTACGGCAAGAAACTCGGGACCGATTGGAAAATATCACATGATTATCACCTTCCGAATATTTTTGGCTTAGAATTTATTTTTAAAAACCCTTTAATTTATAATTTTCTTTAAATGAAAACATTATTTCTTTTTGTAAATATTGTATCACTAGCTCTAATCAGCTAGCAGTTGTCCTCGTTTTGTCCACGATAAAATAGAACCGAGCCCTAGGGTCATATCAAAGTTAATTCTTTATTTCCAGTAATAGATTGTGAGCGAATGAGACGGCCTACGCTGAAATGCGACGTTTAGCGCCGTAATGAAAACATTAGCTGGGGCGGCGCTAGACATGCCGTCCATGCTGATGTTGCCGATGGACGAACTCGGGCTCTGAATGATCTGAATGGTTCAAAGTTCCTACAGTTCTGTCCGTCTTTGCATTTTTGCTCTTTTTTTTTTTCGTTTGGTGGGGGCTCAGATGATTAAAAATGATGATTAAAAACGCCAAGCTACATTCTTAGACCGTGTATGATTGTAATTCAGAGCATTGCAGTGCTGATTCGGGGGGGAAATAAACAATCATGTTGACTGGGGAAAAAAACAAGAAGGGCAGAAGCCAAGAAATGAAAGGGAGCTGGTTTGTGTTCGGGACACAGCCAACATCACCGCTGTTCTTCCACCGTATGCTTTTTAGAGTTTTATTAGAGCTTTATTTCCGTAAGCCTTTATGAACGCATCCTGCGTGTATACATCGCTGTGTATGCATAACTGTACGACACTTTAGATGCCTTTTATCCTTCGCATTTAGCCTGAATGTCTTTATTTAAAGAGATGTTTCCTTGTAAAAAAATTGTTCATATGCTATACTGTGTAAGGATCGAAATAAAAAAAAGGGAAAAAAACTAAAAAGGCATTTCTTTGGGAGACGGAGTGCTGTCGAGGACATACAACAAAGATTAAAAAATATGTACACTTGAATTCTAGGAAGGAATTAAAAGTGTGTAAAGTAAATGAATGAATATTATGGAAACTTGCATTCTAGCAAGGTGTTTGTGTGGTTAAAACTTCATCTTACTTACAGAAACTTTTCACAAACAAAGGTAAGTCTGAAAATGAAGTTTATTTCTCAAATTGATAACGGTATACAAAATAACTCTGAATACAAACAATCCTCAGATTTCAGCATCAAACATTAAATATAAAAATTGAATCAGGAAGAAAAAGTGACATTTTTGTTTTTTTAAAAAAGGCTCATGTAAAGACCTGTTACAAAGGCAACATGAAACAGATGCAATGAAGCAGAAAAGCTTTAATGAACTGAAATGAACACCTGAACTTCCATGTTTGCTCTCAAACACCAGGAAGTATATTGATAGCAAAAGTAATCACTGAAAGAACTACAAAATGTTGGAGTTTTTAAAACTGCTTTTTTTATTGCTTTTTTAAAGCAATTTAATGCTTTAACTCTTAACTAATTAGCTTAGGAAATTTAGCAAAATCCTAGCTACATTAGCTAATAAAATTTCACGAAAACCTTTGTTAAATGAACTGAGGATATTTAAGGAAATCCCTAAGTACAGTATGAAACTTCTGGACAAATAATTTGCTGAATTAACTGGAAATTTACCATAGTCTTTATTACATTACCTACTTAACATCTAGTGAGAAAAGACATTGCTAAATTAGCTGAGGAAATTTAGGAAAATTTATCATGTAATAAACTATTTTTGGTTCACAAAATTATCTACAAATTCTGCCCCAATGAAATTTATAAAACGTTCTTACGAAATTGGAAACTTAGCAAGTTCTTTAGTATGTTTAGTATTAAAAGATTTAGCAAATTCTTTTAGAGAAATATTCACTGCTATATCGCCAATGGAAAGAGCATATTTGTCGCTAAATCATCCAAGGAAATTTAGCCAAAACCTACTTTCATTATGCAAGAAGATTTTGCTACACACCTTCCCGAATTACCTAAATTCTTCACTACAAATGGAAATGTTGATGGGGGAAAAGTAGCTAAGGCTTTACAAGTCACATTTTTGCTGTTTTCTTGGCTAATTTAGGAAAGGCTTTAATTTAGTGAAAGGAGTACATGCAACTGCAAACTATATTAAAGGACTTCTAGCAAATATCTCACTTTGTATGTTAATCACATTAAGCAAAATCATTGCTCCACTATCTATTATATTTTACTGACATCATTAGACAATTTTGCAATGTCTTCTTAACAAGCAAGCTAAAGCGAATTGGAAAATTGGAAATCCTCTGTAGCTATTTTAGCTTATTGTTTTCAGTGACATTTTCCCTTAGATACTTTAGCCAAGTTTTTTCTACCTAGCTAAAAGATGCCCTGATTTAGTCATAAGCAAAGCAAGCTGTAGCACAAACATCACTAACTGCAGAAATTTAGTGATGCTATTTTTCCCTTTTAATTGCACTAACTTTAGCTAAGTGCTAAGTCAACATTGCCTGGTTAAATATCAAAGAATGCTCATTATTAACGAAGTCAAAAGAACTTTGCGAGTTTCCTATTAAACTGGGAGGGCTAATATAACGTAGCCGAATCCTCTGTAATTAACTAGTAAATGTAGTGAAGTCTTTGTTGAACAATCGAAGGAGTTTTAGCCACGTCTGCGTTTATTTGGCTGATGACGTGTCCAGGACCGTCACTTGTTGGTTAATGAAATGAAAACGCTTTAAATAAAAAACATGTAGTTGTTTTAATGTAGAACTGCCACTGACGGCCCGCTAAAATTAGCTAAGGTGCTAATTATTTAGGTCCGTGAACCTAAATTTGTTTAAAATGTCTCTTAGAAATAATAGTAATTAAAAAAAAAGGTTTCGAAATATAGAAAAAAAATAATCATGCCTATGTACATCTGGAGATAAACCAAAATAAGCTAAGACATTATTCACCTTTAACGCCGCGATCTTCGGCCGACTTTATCACGACCTTCAACATCGATTTAGCTCCGAGTGTGTGGTTTTTACTTTGCTTTTTTTTACTTTTCGCAGAATTCTGAGAAATGTCCGAAATAACACTTTAGTCGGCAGAATGGGCTGAAATGGGATTTTTACGAGTTTGTGCGTGTTTATCACAGAACTGATTATTGGCACGTCGCTGCCGCTGCTACAGAAACTGTCAATTTGTTAAAGTAGTATATATATTTTTTAAAGACGGCATGGCTTTAAACACCATGATGGTAAACACTGTAGGTTTTGTAAGTGAGAAAAAAATAACATGATATATATAAAAAAAAAAAAATTATAATAATTCCAACATCCAAAATAAGACACTGTAAATAGATTCAACGGCAAAAAGTCTTGTTACAAAATAAAAAAAAAAAGAAGAAATACTTTAAACGGAGCAACAGGAGTCGGTGTCCGGTCCTGCGCTCGAGTCAAATTCGGCAGTGTTTCGTTCCACCAGGTCCGACAGACGAGCGCGAGACTTCACACTGTAGTGCATAACGCTGAGACGCATCGGGGCCGAGCCGCTGGAGGACCTGATGGCCGTTTTATTTCACCGCGACGTTCCTCGAGAGTGAGTTTGGTGTTAAAATCATCCCTGATGTCCGGCTCGGCTGTTCCAAAGTTTCTCTCCGAGGGGAAAGGTCGTGAGAGCCTCGAAACGTTTCCATGAAGAATCGGAGACTGGAGTGCTTTAAACCGAGCACACACACACACACACACACACACACACACACACACACACACACATACATACACCTCACACACGCTGTAATTAACGGCTAGTCACCAGAGTCCTGGCTGTCCGACTGAGGAGAGTATTTGAGACGAAACATACCTGTTTGAAAAATAAAAAAATAAATACAAATTTAAGATCACTGAAAATATTTTTTTTACTGCTTACATAAAAAAAATATATATTTTGAAAATTTTTATACGTCTTTTAAAACACATTTTCTTGTACAGTTTAAATTTTCTTAGGAATTCTGTGTTACCTTGCTGAGCCGAATCCATGGGCGGCTGCTTGCAGTCGTGCGCCCGGTGGCCGCTCAGCCCGCAGTTGTAGCAGGAAATGTTTCCCGCCTTTTTTTGCCCCGCGCCCCCGTTTCCCATCATTCCATAGGGCTGGTAGATGTTAGCCCCGCCCCCTAGAAAACCCTGCATGGGGGGAAGGACGAGGTTCTGCTGCGACTCGTGTGACAGGCTGCTGTTATAAAGGGGCGGGGCCACAATGGGGTACGAGAACGGGGAGGCGGAGCCACTTCCTGCAAGGAGCGGGCTAAAGTGGAGCAGAGGGCCGAAGGTGAACAGGGATGTACCGGAGAACGGGTGCGGAAAGTAGAAAGAGCCGCACTTTCCGCTGCATCCACACGAACTGCACACGCACGCCGTCGTGCCGTTGGACTGGCCGGAGCCATAGCACGCTGTTTCCGTGGTGACAGGACTGGTGGTGGGCGGGGACACTACGGACGCATTGTTGGCACTGTAGGTGTTTCCGGAAACAGCTGCCATGGGAACAGCGCTGATGGGCGAGAAGGCGGGTTTGGAGGACGAGGAAAAGGAAAACGAGGGCGATGAAGAAGAAAAAGAGGATGAGGAAGAGGACGAGGCAGGGTTCACGTACTGAGCCAGTCGGGCGCGGCTGGGCGTGGCCGACACCTGGAAGTGTAGCGTCGGATGCGAGACGTGATGGAGCGCGTTCGAGGTCGCCGTGAGCGCCGTGCACGCTTCCACTTCCTGATGCCCCGGGGGAGGAGCTTCCACCCCCATCGTAGTGCAGAGCAGGGGTGGGCGGGGCTTGCGGGAGACAGAGCCGAGCCCTCGGCCCGGAGCCAGCAGTGGGATGGAGGGGAGGGCGACGCTGGGGTGAGACGCACAGACGGAGGGGTCGTTCTGCACCGGGAGGACCTGAGCCGTGGGCCGACTCGGACCGGAACCTGCGGTGCTGAGCAGGAAACACACGCGCTCCTTCTCCACACACTCCACATCGCCACCTACACACACACACACACACACACACACACACACACACAAAGTGTCAACAAAATATTATGTAGACAATCTTGAAAAATAGTAAAAATAAATAAATAAATTTTTTATTTAAATCCAGAAAAAAAGGGTCAAATACAATGAAAACTGATTTTGAAAAAAGTTTAAATCAATTAGACAAGATTACGTTAATTATAAGAAGGTTATGTTAATTAAAGTTAATAAGTTAGTTTAATTAAATGTGTCATTAAAATTTATCAGGAATGTAAAGTAGTAAATTAATAAAAAAAAAAATTAAAAAGTCAATTTTATTCAACTAAATGAAACAGAAAAGGAACAAAATAAATCGTCAAGAAGTGACAGTTAAATATAAAAAAATATTAAATATTAAAAAGAAAGAAAAATATAAATAAAAAATATATATTTAACATCAAACAAAATAGTCTGTAATCTAATAATGTTAGAAAGGTGCTATACAAATGTGTGTGTGTGTGTGTGTGTGTGTGTGTGTGTGTGTGTGTGTGTTTGCGTCTCGTACGTCTGAGAGTCTCCTTCAGAGGGATCATGGGACTGGATGGTGAACTGGAGTAACCTGATGATGAGCTGCTGTCCCTGAGAGAGGACAGAGAACCGGTCTCCACGTCCACACGCAGCTCTGAACACACACACACACACACACACACACCAAACGTTCTTTCAATTTATAACATTATTATGGAGGTACATTTGATAGTGTGTGTGTGTGTGTGTGTGTGTGTGTGTGTGTACCTGCGTTACTAGTGCCGCTGGAGTGTGTGTGTGTTATCGGACCGTTATAGGATGAAGGCGTCACTCTCGCTACACCCCCACAGGACACGGGGAACTGAGACATGGTGTATCTCTTCTCCAGCTTCTCTCTGGAAAGGACGAGACGGACGTGAGAGTCGTGGAGTCAAACACATCAACAAACATCTGTTACTGAAATAAAGAAACGATCGCAGAACGGTAAACGATCATCAGCGCTTTATGAGGTTAAACTTCAGACTCGATATGATACCGCGCAGTTCTGTAAAGCAGCCACATTGCGATACGTTTCCAGGCAAAAGTAAACGATAATAGGGGGCGAAACATGACTGGACGATGAGATACGAGACGTTACGAGCCGATACGATACGAGACGGTGTGAGACGATGATATGAGGTGTTACAAAACGAGACGAAACTACACAATAATATGTGAGAAGATTTGAGATGATACGAGACGATACGTTAAGACGAGCTGTTACAAGATGATAGGAGACGAGACGATATGATATGAAACAAAACAATAACGAGGCAGGGAATGACTATTAAAAAAACAAATAAACAGAGAAATCCACCCTACTGGCTCATTACATTATTTATTACCTGCCCCCCACTAGGTGCTGTTTTTTCCTCCTGTAGTCTCTTAGAAATCGTCACATCGGTCCAAAACAATTTCAGATCATTA
>QNUK01000693.1:80000-127500 GCA_013621035.1 Clarias magur | reverse complement strand
GTGAGACAGATAGAGACAGGGAAAGTCAGATTAAAACAGATGGAGACAGAGAAACAGTAACATGGAGAGACATATGGAGACAGAGGAACAGAGACAGATGAAGAAAGAAAAATAGAGCGACAGTCAGACAGAAAAGGCGTGTCAGTGGAACCTTGGATTATGAGTAACTCAGTCTGCGAGCGTTTTTCCAGCAAAATTTAGTAAAAAGTTTTAACCTGATAAACGAGTGAGGTCTTGGTGTAGTACACGATGATGTACAGATGTGGCCATTAAGAATTTTCTGATAGTAGGTTATCTGACAGTGTTAACGATGCGAATATCCTGGGGGATGGGGTTAACAAGACAGAGCGGACGTCTCTGCCTAAAATTTCTTTCCCAGCAAAGCATAAAATAGTTTTTTTTTATTGACATGTTTAATGATAGCAAATAAATCAGACTTCATTACTGGATTTGATACTTTTGGATTTTGATCCTTTTCTTTTTATTTACTGTATGGACAGTTAGGGATTCTGCATGCTGTCGCGTTGTGTTCAGCGAGTAGCATATATTTGTGTTTGTTGAATTTCTGAGGGAGTATGTCTGCAGTTTTACAGATAAATCTGCTCATATCTGCCTTTTGCAAAGTGAAAGTGAGTTGGGCATGCGCGTTTATCAGCCTTTACAGTGTTTATTGTTTAGTGTATATTTAAAGCGCATATGCACAACAAAACAATATTGTTTTAGGCTAACTTATCATACATTTTTGTATTCTTTGTTGTACTTCATCTTTTTGCAAACGCGTGGGTGTGTTACAATAATAATAATAATAATAATAATAATAATAATAAATTCACAGTACTACTACTACTACTTATGATAATAATACTGAATGGAGAAAGCGCAGTCAAAGAAGAATAATCATTGAAGGACAGAAGAAAATGAAGAATAGATACATATCAGTATTTACAGTTTGAGCTCGACGTGTTTTTGACACGTTTTCGGCTTCAGTAGACACACAATACCTCAGATTGAAACACGACTGTCCCCTACAGGGAATGAACGTCATTTTCACAGCTTCCCGCGCGCTGTCGCACGAGATCTCTTTTCTCAACACGTGCATTCTTATCGGCCAGATCTGTAGTACTCATGCACTTTGTCTGCCGGGCGTCACGTCATCACAACTGAGCCAGATGTTCTTCTCTCTGGCACTTGGGATTGTGGGTAATCGTCTCCCATGCTCAGTCTAAATGCACGTCTGTCTCTCGTATGGTCAACATCCGTGCACGTGTTTGCTATAACACTGTGACCACGTGTCTGTGCGTGTGTAAAGCATTTTTTGTGTCCAGATATAGTAACTGTTCTTTAGTAACTATACTGCAACAACGACCCAGAGAGGAAAAGTTGAAACGGCTGTAGCAGTGCGGGAGATCAATTTGTTTAGAGGAGTGACCCACCACCACCCCCCCCACCCCACCCACCACACACACAATCCTGATTCTGCTCTCTCCCAAACCTGCTCTCCCTCACACTGCCTTCAGAGCGGGGGACAAGGCGGCCCTAAGAACCGCAAGGGCCAAACTGTCCCGGGCCATCAGAGAGGCGAAGCGCGCACACGCCCAGAGAATCCACAATCACTTCAGGGACAGCGGTGACACACGGCGCATGTGGCAGGGCTTACAAGCCATCACTCACTACAGGACTTCATCACCTGCCTGTGACAGTGACGGCTCCCTTCCAGATGCACTGAACAACTTCTACGCTCGGTTCGACATGCAGAACGACGTGACGCCGAGGAAGACTATCCCTCCTCTGAACGACCAGGTCACCACGGCTGATGTGAGGAAAACTCTACGCAGAGTCAACCCACGTAAAGCTGCTGGACCAGACAACATCACAGGCAGAGTGCTCAGAGAATGTGCAGAACCGCTGGCAGGTGTTCCCACCGCCATCTTCAACATCTCTCTGAGCAGCCCGTCGTTCCCACATGCTTCAAGTCTACCACCATCGTCCCCGTGCCGAAGAAGTCTTCTGTGTCCTGTCTCAATGACTACTGTCCTGTTGAACGCACACCCATCATCATGAAGTGCTTCGAGCGGCTCGTCATGAGACACATCAAGACCCTGCTGCCCCCCTCACTGGACCCCCTGCAGCTCGCGTATCGCTCAAACCGTTCGATAGATGACGGCATCTCCATCACACTCCACCTGGCACTGACACACCTGGACAAGAAGGACACTTACGTCAGAATGCTGTACATAGACTTCAGTTCAGAATTCAATACAATCATCCCCCAACACCTGATTGGAAAGCTGAGCCTGTTGGGCCTGAACACCTCTGCATCAGTAAAGCCTGTACTGTACTGAAGTGTATATGGTTGAAATGACAATATAAGCCGGTAAAGGTAAAGTGCAGGTTAATTAGTTTTATTTTTACTTAAGATTTTGTATTAATTATTTTATATGAATATTTTGGGGTTGTGGAACGAATCAAAGTTTTCATTATTTTTTATGGGGGAAATTCACTCTGATCTACGAGTGTTTTGATATATGAGCACGCTTCCGGAACAAATTGTGCTCGAAATCCAAGGTTCCACTGTACTGTATTTATATTTAAACACACACACACATACACATGAGGAAACACTTCCGGAGACAGAGACACAGAGACACACACACACACACACACCAGTATGGTAAATATACCCTGCCAAGTCAGCACTTCCTGCAGTGTGTGTGTGTGTGTGTGTGTGTGTGTGTGTGTGTGTGTGTGTGTCTCTCTCTCTCTCTTCCTTGTTTTTTTTTCTTTCTCCCTGCTCGTCTTTTCTTCCTTTTCTGCCGCTTCAGTCCTTGTGATCATTCTGCCTTTCTGTCTTCCAATCCTTCTATCCATCCATTTCTCCAATTTTCCATTTCTCCGCCTCTCATTTCCATCTCTGTTTCTCATTCTCTCTCTCTCTCTCTCTCTCTCTCTCTCTCTCCAACTTGGTCTCCCTCACATGTCTAGTTTCTCTTTCTGTTTTTTCATTCCTCCGTCTCCTCACGTCTTTTGTTTTTTACATAACTTTCTTCTCTTCCCCTAGTTCTCCTGCATTGTAACACACTACAACACTTGTATGACCCATGTGTGTGTGTCTGTGTATATGTGTGTCTGTGTGCGTGTGTTGGGGGGGGGGGGTGTGAGCCAATCTGGAATGTTCCGGAGAACAGGAAGCACTTTCCCTTGAGTCGACGGCCCGCTCCACCCTCAACGCCCACACAACCCATCATTGCACTCTGCATTTATGTCTGTGTGTGTGTGTGTTTGTGTGTGTGAGTGCGTATGTGTGTAAATGTGTGAGCCATAAGGACACAAAGTGGAGCGGCACTCCTCTACTGCATGTGAATGATGCTAAAAACTAGAGCGCGCACACACACACATACACACAACAACAGTACACTGTTCAAGAAACAGGCCACGCCTCTTTCATTGACACAATCAGAGGCCCCTCCTCCTTCACTGAGACTGACAGATACAACGGCCTTGCCTCCTCCCCCTGACACAGAGTGGCCACGCCTACTCCCCCTAACATAGACAGACGCCACTTTTTCTTGACACAGACAGAGGCCACGCCTCCTTCCCCTGACACAGACATAGGCCACACCTCCTTCCCCTGACACACACAGAAGCCACGCCTCCTTCACAGGGTCAGAGGAAGTCAACATTAATTTTTTGTCTTGGAACGAGTTTATGATTTTAAGAGCGACAGATTAAAGCCAGACACACACACACACACACACACACACACACACACACACACACACACACACACACACACACACACATACACACACACATACACACCCTCCTGAATTCACACCCTGAGGCGTGCAGCTGCTGCATACCTGCCAACTAATGTGTGGAATTCTGCTGTTTCTTTGGCCTTAGTCTCTCTCTCTCTCTCTCTCTCTCTCTCACACACACACACACAAACACACATACAGCGTAATACAAATATGCATAACACAAATGAATGATGAAACACATAACATACCTACAGAATTATATATATATAAAACGTAACTATGAGCATTACATTAACTCTTCATAACAGTGCTCTTCATAAAATGCTGGTGTCACAATTCTGAAGGCTTTATGCATTTTTTTTCTTCAAAAATTTCTTCAAAATTCTTTTTTTTGCTAAAAGCACACACTACATAAGGTCTACACAACGCTTATGAACACATTTAATTCTGTTTTCATGCTTCAGTTTGAGGGAGTACAATAACAAGGAAACAGTTGTGTTGTACTTCAGTCTGATTATATAGAATAACTGAAAGGGTACAATGACGCGCGCGCGTGTGTGTGTGTGTGTGTGTGTGTGTGTGTAATTTTGCTTCTTTGAAAAGTGTGTTTGACAGGAAGGAGGTGAAGGAGACGAAGACGGTGTCACATCTTCATCCAAAAAAAACTGCATTACCTCATACACACACTCACACATACACATACACACATACACACACACATACACACACATACATACATACACACATACATACACACACACATACATACACACACACATACATACACACACACATACATACATACACACACACACACATATACACACACACACACATATACACACACACACATATATACACACACACACACATATATACACACACATATACACACACACACACACACACACACACATATATACACACACACACACATATATACACACACACACACATATATACACACACACACACACACACACACACATATATTATATATATATATATATAATATATATATATATATATATATATATATATATATATATCTACACACACATATATACACACACACATATACACACACACATATATAACACAACACACATATATATATTTCACACACACATATATATATTTACACACACACACACATACACACACACACACACATACACACACAACACACACACACACATACATAATATTCATATATATATATATATATATATATATATAATATATATATATATATATATATATATATCTACACACACACATATACACACACACATACACACACACATACACACACACATACACACACACATACACACACACATACACACACATATATATATTTACACACACACACACATACACACACACACACTTTTATTACATCACAGCGCTGCTGAATCCTGGATTCCAATTAGTAAGAAAGTGTAGATTAGTTTTCTAAAGCAGCTCTGAGGGAGAGAGAGAGAGAGAGAGTAGAATGGACACAGAGTGAAAGAGAAAAAGAGAGGCAGAGAGAAGAAAATGGACAGAGAAAGAATGATAACAGACAGGGAGATAGAGAGAGGGAGAGAGATGACAGCAAAACTGAGAAAGATAGATGGAGACAGTGACAGAAAGAGAGAGGGAGAGAGAATAATACAGTTATTTATGTAAATGTATGTACATGTACAGACAGCCGTGAGCTGAGGTGTCGAGACGAGCGTGAAGACGGAGATGGGATTTCCCCGAGGAGGAAAATAAGGCAGTAAAGTCATAGAGAGTGTGACGGAGAGATAAACAGCACAAGAACACTGGGACAAGATCCAAGCGCCGCTAGAGCAGACGTTCCTCACGTGTATTTGCACTGCTACACGCCACAGAACCCTCTCGCTAAACCTCCTGAAGCTGCTCTCTGAGCATGAGATCCGAGCACTAGTGACGTCCTGTACAACGCATACCACACCGCCCTGATCAAGTGATGGAGACATTAGTGCTAGCATCTGGCTAGCTTTGAAACTACCTCACACCACACTAATCACCTCACGCCGTGCTGATCACTTCACCCCAAAGTAATCACACTGAGCGTCACTGATCACCTGATGTCACATTGATCACCTTATGTTACACCGATCACTTCACGCCACACCGATCACCTCATGTCCCACCAATCAATCCACGCCACACCGATTACCTCACGCCACACCGATCATTTCAAGTCACACCGATCACCTCACGTCACACCTATCACCTCACTCTACAGTGATCACCTCACGTCACTCCGATCACTTCACACCACAGTGATTACCTCACGTCACAACGATCACCTCACGTCACACCGATCACCTCACTTCACACCAATCACCTCACTCTACAGTGATCACCTCACTTCACAGTGATCACCTCACGTCACACCGATCACCTCACTTCACACCGATCACCTCACTCTACAGTGATCACCTCACTTCACAGTGATCACCTCACGTCACTCCGATCACTTCACACCACAGTGATTACCTCACGTCACAACGATCACCTCACGTCACACCGATCACCTCACTTCACACCGATCACCTCACTCTACAGTGATCACCTCACTTCACAGTGATCACCTCACGTCACTCCGATCACTTCACACCACAGTGATTACCTCACGTCACACCGATCACCTCACGTCACATTGATCAGCTCACGTCACACCGATCACCTCACGTCACACCGATCACCTCATGTCACATTGATCAGCTCACGTCACGCCGATCACCTCACTCCACAGTGATCACCTCACGTCACGCCGATCACCTCACTCCACAGTGATCACCTCACGTCACACCGATCACCTCACGTCACATTGATCAGCTCACGTCACACCGATCACCTCATGTCACATTGATCAGCTCACGTCACACCGATCACCTCACTTCACAGTGATCAGCTCACGTCACATTGATCAGCTCACGTCACACCGATCACCTCACGTCACACCGATCACCTCACGTCACATTGATCAGCTCACGTCACACCGATCACCTCACGTCACACCGATCACCTCACGTCACATTGATCAGCTCACGTCACACCGATCACTTCACACCACAGTGATTACCTCACGTCACACCGATCACCTCACGTCACATTGATCAGCTCACGTCACACCGATCACCTCAGCACATTGATCAGCTCAACGTCACAACCGACAGCCTCTACGTCACAATTGACAGTCACGTCACAGCAGATCACCTCACCTTAAACACAGTGATCACCTCACGTCACACCGGATCACCTCAGCGTCAATTGATCACTCACGTCACAGACCGATCCACCTCACTTCACAGTGATCAGCTCAGTCACATTGATCAGCTCACGTCAACCAAACACCGGATCACCTCACGTCACAAACCGATCACCTCATGTCAATTGAATCAGCTCAACGTCACACCCGATCACCTCACTTCACAGTGGATCACCTCACGTTCAGGCGATCACTCTCACTCCACAGTGAGTTACTCCATCGTCACACGATCACTCACACCGTCACATTGATCAGTTCAACGTCAACCACACCGATCACTTCATGTCACATTGATCAGCTCACGTCACACCGATCACCTCACTTCACAGTGATCACCTCACGTCACGCCGATCACCTCACTCCACAGTGATCACCTCACGTCACTCCGATCACTTCACACCACAGTGATTACCTCACGTCACACCGATCACCTCACGTCACATTGATCAGCTCACGTCACACCGATCACCTCACGTCACATTGATCAGCTCACGTCACACCGATCACCTCACTTCACAGTGATCACCTCACGTCACGCCGATCACCTCACGTCACATTGATCAGCTCACGTCACACCGATCACCTCACGTCACACCGATCACCTCACGTCACATTGATCAGCTCACGTCACACCGATCACTTCACACCACAGTGATTACCTCACGTCACACCGATCACCTCACGTCACATTGATCAGCTCACGTCACACCGATCACCTCACGTCACACCGATCACCTCATGTCACATTGATCAGCTCACGTCACGCCGATCACTCATCCACATGAATCAACCATCACGTTCACTCTCGATCACTTCACATCACAAGTGATCACTCACGTCACAACGACACATCACTTCAAACAGTGGATACCTCACGTCACGCCGTCACCTCACTCCACAGTGATTACTCGAACGCACTCCGATCACTTCACACCAAACAGTGATCACCTCACGTCACGCCGATCACCTCACTCCACAGTGATCACCTCACGTCACTCCGATCACCTCACGTCACATTGATCAGCTCACGTCACACCGATCACCTCACGTCACATTGATCAGCTCACGTCACACCGATCACCTCACTTCACAGTGATCACCTCACGTCACGCCGATCACTTCACACCACAGTGATTACCTCACGTCACACTGATCACCTCACGTCACACCGATCACCTCACTAAGGGCATCATCAGGGGCGGTGGTGGCTCAGAGGGCTAAGGCACTGAGTTACTGATCGGAAGATCGGCGGTTCGATTCCCAGCTCAGCCAGGTTGCCATTGTTGGGCCCTTGAGCGAGGCCCTTAACCTTAACTGCTCCAGGGGCGCTGTACCATGGCTGACCCTGCGCTCTGACCCCAGTTACACTGGGATATGCGAAGAAGGAATTTCACTGTACTGTAATGTATATGTGACAAAATAAAGGCTTTACTTACTTACTTTACGTCACACCGATCACCTCACGCCACACTGATCACCTCACGTCACACTGATCACCTCACGCCACAGTGATCACGTCACGCCGATCACCTCACGCCGCAGTGATCACCTCACGTCACGCCGATCACCTCACGTCACGCCGATCACCTCACGCCACGCCGATCACCTCACGCCACGCCGATCACCTCACGTCACATTGATCACCTCACGTCACGCCGATCACCTCACTCTACAGTGATCACCTCACTTCACAGTGATCACCTCACGTCACGCCGATCACCTCACGTCACATTGATCACCTCACGTCACATTGATCACCTCACGTCACGCCGATCACCTCACTCTACAGTGATCACCTCACTTCACAGTGATCACCTCACGTCACGCCGATCACTGTGCATTACCCTGGTCAATCACATGACCTTTACCCCCACATGTCGCACTGATCACTTCATGCTGCTCACTGTTGGATGTTTCTAGCTGTACTTCATTGTTGGTTGCTATGGTTACGTGTTTGCTTTCGAAGTCTAATGTGGCCCGAAGTCCAGATTGTCTTTACATTTTTTACATTTTGACAAATCTGGAAACACTGGCCAATGACAATGATCAATAACAAGAGCCATAAATAAACTACAAATAAATATGTCTTTACTAAAAACATGCTCTGGTCAGCGCCGGTATCGAGACAGCCACCGCAAACAACAGCGAATCTCACTTTAGATGTTTTGCTGAAATCAAAGAAATGAAAACATTGTTTAAATCCTGACTGGCTCGCGACTCCTGGCTAAATTCAGACTTGTTTCGGATTTCTCAGTCTCATGAGAAAAGCATGCGAGACATTCCTGGAGCTCCTCACGTGTTCTTTCGTGTTTCACCTTCTTGACACTTTCACACAGTCTCTTCTCCTCTCCTACCTTTAACTGGATGTGTGTGTGTGTGTGGGTGTGTTTTTGTGCATCTGTTCTCACCTTTCCCAGGTTTCCCAGCGTGCATTTTCACTGGCAGGTCCTGGCTGGAAGGCGCAGGGGTTGGGGACATGACCTCTGACCCCAGACCGTCATCCACGTGACCTGTCATCACCTCTCGGGGCATGGTCTTAAAAAATAATAATAATAATAATAATAATTAAGAGTTAAAGGAATTGGCAGGAATTGCTAAAAAATAAAACACTGGATACGTTAGCGATGTTCAGACTGGAGGTGTGGCCTAAAGTTTAATACTTTAATTTCAATATATCAACATATATTCACTATGATGTCTATACACTTTTTCGACTATGTATTTTAATGATACATAAAATTTCCTTTCATTCCAGTTGAATAAATGAAACAACATCATGGCCTGTAACGTGCGGTAAAGGCTGAAACCATTTCATCTTCAGGGCCTGACTCAACGCTGTTAGTAATTAAAAGCACACGGATTAAAAAAAAAAACCCTGTAATGGTGAGGGAGTGGGCGAGTGGTGAGGGTGTTTTTTTTTTAGGAGTGAATCACTCAGCAGTAATAAATTCACTCTGGGCAGCGTGGGCACTCTTTTACTGCTGCTCTGTTTTACGTGCAGTAAAATATGTCTGATTAGTCTCAACTGCTGATCTAAACCCTGCCGTTCTTCTACAGCAGGACCAAAATCAGATCAGAACCAAAAACAAAAGGGTAAGGAAAGGGGCGGTACAGAGCAATCTGATCATCTGATCATCAATCTGAGCAATCAGCAGCGTGCACCATTTAGATCGGGATCAGAGTCAAATGGACAGAGCATCAGAGTCGGGATCCAGATCAAATTTAATTCGAAATCTGAGGCATAACAGAAAAGGAATCAGGGTTATAGATCAATCAGATTGGAATTTGTTTTATTCATTAATTTTCAGCATTTTAAAACAAATACATTAGCATCAGACTCAGCAAAATCAGAATCAGGAATAAACAGATTAAAAATCATATTAAAATCTAATTCAGATCAGAATCAGATTAAAATTCTGATCAGCAGTTGTTTGGATCAATAAGATTAGAATCAGATTAGAACAGGAATTAAATTATAAACAGTGGTTTATACCAATTAGATTAGAATCTAATTTAGATCATAATCAGACCAGAATCAAAATCAGTAGTTCAATCAGATTATAATCAGATCAGAATTAGATTAGAATCATATCCCACAGTTTAGACCAATCAGAATATAATCTAATTTAGATCAGAATCAGATTATAATAAGAATCACCCGTTTAGACTAAATTAGATTCAGAACTAGCAGTTGAGACCAATGTGATTAGTCAGAGCATAATCAGAAGAGGAACAGGATTCAGATCAGTAATATACACTATCAGATCATAATCAGAAACAGAAGAAAAGCTAAATCATCAGTGTAAACAGAATCAGATTAGAATCTGATCCCTAACTGGAAGAACCTGATTGCTCTGTAGGCTGTTCGGTGTGTGTACTGTATGTGTGTGTGTGTGTGTGTAGCGGTGTGAAATGAGCACTAATAGGATCAGCTTTTCACAGCTCATAAGCGTCCCACATGTGAGTGATAAACCCCACTGTGAATCTGTTCCTCGGGGGTGCGAGCTGATAGATAAGCGGCTTCTGAAGCTCTGAAACCAATTAGGAGCTGCTTCAAGACTCTACTGCAACACACACACACACACACACACACACACACTTTTCTGCAATCTGGAAGCTTTTGGTTTAAAGAAACAGTTTAAACCACGAGACGAGTCTCTTCTGCATATATTTTTTTAAAGCTACACCTAATAATGTTTATTACTGATATAAAAATAAAAATTATAAGTGTGACTAAGGAAACCCAACCCTAACATCCTGCTCCATCCGCTTTTACTACAAGTGCAATAATTCAAACATTTAAAATCATAAAATCTGATGTTTTAATCTCAGTGTTTTCAATGAAACTGGAGGATCAGGACGGCTGTATCGTGACAGGTGAGGTTCTGAGCTAATGACCAAAAAACTGAGAGCTCAAATCCCCAGACTAACAGACGGACAGACGTTGATGTGGCCTAAAACAAAGCGCCCGTTGATTAAACATGACCAGGTCTTTATCTGCTCTACCTTCTAAAATAGAGATTAAAACTTTTAATATTAAAAAGAGAGACGGGGCCTATGGGAGGTGGCATGACGCACCACAACGCAAATATCATCAAACAAAACTTTCCAAAAAGCCACAGCAACCAATCAGATTACAGTTACTGGCTATAACGCCACAGTTACTAATTCCCAATCAGGCCACTGTTTCCACCCAGTGTCACTACTGTAACCAGTCAGACCACAGTTCCTCCCACAGTTGCATTGTAACTAATCAGATCAATGTTCTCACCCACAATGACATCACAACCATCAAATCACTGTTCCCGCCCACAAAGACATCATAACCAATCACCCCACAGTTCCTCTCACAATTACATTATAACTAATTAGATCAATGATACCACGACCAATCAAATCAGTCTTCCCGCCCACAGTGTCACCATAACCAAACAGCCCACTGACCTGAGTGTGTACAGCAGCAGTAATGAGCCTAATCACTAAACACCCGCCCGCAGTGTGACTCGGAGACCCTGATGGACGTGAGAGCAGTTCAGTCATGCGAGTACTGAGCACTGACACACACGTACTCACTATACTTTCCCCAGAAGTTGAGGCTGAATACTGAAAGTCCACGTAGGCTCCGCTCCCTCATAAACACAACATTCCTGATCCATTAGCTTCACACGGGAGTAGAACACACACCTTCAGGATGAACAGACAGAATGAATCATGCCGTCTGAGGAACGAGGTGACGGACAGGACGTCACTGTACAGCGGGGTTTAAGCTTCAGGGCTAAGGAGGGGAGGGGCGAGGCGGGGCTGGGCGGGGCGGGGGCGTTAACGAGACACAGCTGTGTTCACGTGAGAAGATCCTGAGAAAACAGCGTCAGGTCTGGACGATGGAGGACGTCGGGTCGAGCGCAACTCGCGTACGTACCCGCCCCAGCCCGTGTGTTTGTGTTGACGTTCAGCTCTCGCCTGACTTCCCTGGTGAATCAGAGCGGAGTGTGTGTCACGCAGAGAGCTGACTTCAGCCGACAGAAATGTGCTGAGCCCAACGCGACAGGAGCCAAAGCCAACAAAACCCTAAATACAGCCGTCTTTCCTCCGCCTGCAGCCGGTACTTTCCCCTCCCACACACACACACACACACACACACACACACACACATATATATATGTGCACACAAACATTTAAACACTTCTTGTGTGTGTGTGTGTGTGTGTGTGTGTGTGTGTGTGTGTGTGTGTGTGTGTGTGCATGCGTGTCACCCGACAAACTCTGGTTTTATGTTACGGCCATGATTGGCGTATCGGGGCCTTTCACTGCCTCTGATTTACGCACACACACACACACACACACACTCACACACACACACACACACACACAGAATGTAACAGATGAAACACAGGCCATGTGGAACTTCATAACCAACCAATGATAAATCACCAAAACAAGTAGAGCAATAATTTTGACAATCAGTACTAAAGCTTATCGCACGTTATTAATAATAATTATTGTTCTTCCTTCGCTATTAACCAATCTGAGCTGCTTTTAATAGGACAACAAATAATATATGTTATTTATATTATATATAAATATATATATTATTATTGGTATTTATTTCGTTTCTTCTTATCTGTTTATTTTAGACTACATGAAGACTATTACACGATATATGGTGGCGCTGGTATGCAGGTGATGAATAGTAACAAAAAAACACGGACTGATCTATAAATGTTAATGATGAAGAGGCCATTTAAACAATATTATAAAGATTAAATAAATTATAAAATATGTAAATTATATAACCAGGGTCGGAGTTTAATTCCCGTCTTGGGGTCTGTGTGCATGGAGTTTGCGTGTGTTTGGTGGGTTTCCTCCGGGTTCTCCGGTTTCCTCCCTCAGTCCAAAGACATGCAGGTTTGGTTAATTGACTTCCAAAATTGCCCACAGTGTGTGAGTGTTTATATGTGTGTGTGCGCGCGTGTGTGCATTGCGATGGATTGTCAGCCCGTCCAGGGTGTATCCCGCTTTGCGCCGCAAGATATCATGCGGATCTACAGTGTTTGTTTAAATAACAGAAATACAATTACAGGTGAAATAAAAGGAATAAACATTACAGGTCGTCCCATAACAGGAAAACAATCGACTTCATCTGACACAGCGTTCTGATCTGTTCAACAAGAAAGCAGAGAGAAGCCACGCCCCCCCCACGCCCTCAAGACTGGTGTTCCTGTTGCAAAAGTAAACAAAACACTCCGGGAACGACTTCGACTACAGTCCTCGAACCGCCACATGCCTCAATAAAATCCTTCCTGAATCCATCTTTCTTTCCGCTTTTAAATCCCAAACGCTACAAATAAAAGCGCACACATTTAGCTACCATCCAATAAAGTCCTGTCGTTGAACGATAAACTGCAAACACAGACAGAGAAAGACAGAGAAATTCCTCCAATCACGTGAGCGCGTCTTTCCGACACGCCGCCGTTCTCGCCGAGTCGCTGCTTCTGAGACGACAGCTGGATCGAATAATCGGATCCCGTAACTGAATCCCAAACGCAGACGCCGTCTAAAACGCAGACGGGGGTCAGACGAGGACGAGCGCCTCATGTTATGCGTTGTTTCTTTCCTGTGGTCGTCAGCGGGAGGTTAAACCACGTCTTCAGCTTCAGGACGAATTAATAAAGTCTAACACGGTTATAACTTGGATCCGGCATTAAAAGCAAACCTGACACTTTTCATAATTCAGGAAGCTGATTGGTCAGTAGATCTGGTTTAGGTTAATGTCCCTGTTATGGTTTCTATAGCAACAGCTCATACACAGGAACTTCAAAGGAGTCTCCAGTGTCAGAAATGCATTTTGTTTAAAAAAAAAAAAAAACCCCGAAACAACAAGCGTAACCGATGAAAGACCGTTTGTAGCTGCTTTGACGTAAATAAGAACAGGAAGTAACTACAAATGCATTAAATATTGTTATTTAATAAGAATTAAAGCTGTTAAAAAACAAACGAGAGGAATAAGATGGATCAGAAAGCACTCTTACTGAAGAATTATCGACTCGGTTCGAGAGATAAGTCTAACTCTGCTTGAAGAAGTTGATTATTTTTCTTTAACAGCGTGACATGTGGTGGTTTATTCCGGACACAGGAAGGTGTTAGAACTGCATCATAAGGTGCCTTGAGGTTCCTACATCCTCAAAGTGCTGTTAGTAGGAGCTGTGCTAGAGCAGGAGACCCACCAAACTGTACTGGATCCCAGATCCAGGAGAAATCGAAAAAAAACAGGGGAATCCAGTACAGTTTGGAGACCTAAAAGCGCAAACAAAGCGTGTTCAGGGCAGCTCGGCTACCTTGGCGCAGCAGGAAAGATGTGCAGGTGTGCCGAAGTACGCGGGCAGCGACATAGGACCAGCAGGCGATCCGGGATTTCCTCCGTGTGCCGCGTCGGTGCCGTTGGACTGCAGGAGCTCCTGAATCTGTGCGAGCTGCTGTCTCAGCACCTGCTTCTGGTGGAAGCTGAAGGCCGGGTGATTAGCGGCCATGGTGAAGAGCAGCAGGAACTGCTCGCCGGTCCGTCCGTCGCTCAGACGCAGGCCGTAATCGTGGATGATGGCGTCGACGTGCGTGAGCGTCCGGAAAAGTGCTCCCGCCGCCGCCCGGTTGTCAGACCCGAGAAGAGCCAGAGAGACCAGAAGCTTGCTGCGCACCACCTCGTCCGTCACGTTGGCCAGGAGCGCCAGGTCGGCCGGGTTGTTCGCCTTGATCTCGGCGTCTCTCAGAGAGTGGTAGTCCTTACGGGCCAGGTCCTCCAAGCAGGACCCGAGGAAGCGCAGCTCCACCGGAACGCAAAGATCCAAGAGTCCGCACAGGAACTCGGCCCGCTGTGCCGAGCTCAGGCCCGAGAACCAGCGGTACACGCCTTCCCTCTTCAGGCAGCACCTACTCTCCACCATCTTCAAGCTTTTTTGGGGAACAAAACTCTGGAAGAAGCCGAAACTCATTCATCAACCTTCATGAGCTTCTCAGGTTCAAGCAGAACATCCCGACACCGGTACCGGTGGAGAGTACCAGCACTGTTTCCTCCGGATTTTATGCACAAAGTGGGGCATTATTGTAGTGGTCCTGGTGGTGGAGGGAGAAAGTGAGGAAGTGGAGATCGGAAGAAAAGGGATGGAAAGACAGATGGACACAAGGACAAACAGACAGACAGAAGGACAGACAGACAGACAGGAATCAGTGTGCTTCTTCTGCAGGAGTCTCCTCCTCCTCCTCCTCCTTCACCACCTACAGCTGGACGGCAGGACAGAAGCTCTGAACCCCGGACAGGATCTCAGTCCTGCTCTTCCTCCTCAGGTCGCAGTTTTTCCTCCGGAGCGTCCAGGCGGGACTGAACCCGAACCATAAACAATCCCATCCGAGAGTAGCTCACTCCTCACACACACACACACACACACACACACACACTCCTCACACTCACTCACTCACTCCGCACGAGCTAAACAGGCCATCCACCCCCGTGCGGTTCGGCAGCGCGGCTCGGACACGCCGCTGACTCTCTTTGGACTCCGACAGAATGTGAAGTGAACAAAGTCCGATTGTAGCGCTTCGGCTCTTTGATCCAGTCGCGAAGTCGCCGAGAAAACGGCAGCGTCTCCCTCCAAGCCCTGACCGCTCGCGCACAAGCCCCGCCCACCGCATTCCCTATTGGTCAGGCCGCGTGTCAGTAAAGCGCGCACTCTGCTCTGATTGGGTGGAAACGCCCCTCGAGCAGCTGCTCAGCTTCCTATTGGCTGTGCAAGCCGCGGATCAGAGTAAATTCATACCTCAGATATGAAACATAATACATCAATGGTGTTACATATTTTAAAGACTTAAAGGTACACTAAACACGAAACAACAAAACAATAAATAAATAAGTACAAAGTGTAAATATAATAATACTGTACATACACAAAGGTTTCTAACTGTACAATGTAAAGATCTACTGAACTTAAATCAACTTAAAGGCAAACTAACCAAAACAAACCACCAAACAAACAATGAGTAAATAGACAAGCTAGAAAAACACTAGTCATACATTTACTGTACGCAATGTAGTCTATAGCACAAAGGTATACTGTACTTAGGTGTACTTCAAGCTAAATATAATGGCAATATACATAAAGGTTTATATCTGTACACTGTAGTCTAAAGTAAAGTGTAATGTACAGTATATCAGAGTAAATATAAAATCTCTGTATGGTGTAAAATATAGACATTTCTTTCACATACAACGAAAGAATCTAGAATAAAATTGCATACTGTGCATCATATACTATTTTAAATATTAAATTGAATGAATAGTCTTATGAGCATAAAACACAAATAAAGCTATATATATTTATTACACTTCATTTTAAAGTACCATCTACTATACACTACAGCATGATATACTGTATATAGTATGGCATATACTGTGTGTGTGTGTGTGTGTGTGTGTGTGTGTGTGTGTGTGTGTGTGTGTGTATTCATCTACCTGGAGTATGGTAAAATACCACTATTATAATCAAGACAATATATAATCAATAAAAACTATATTATTATACTATAATATAATTATATTTTTAATAATAAAAATCAACCATTTAAACCTGTGTGTGTGTGTGTGTGTGTGTGTGTGTGTGTGTGTGTGTGTGTACACACTATTATATGTGAACATTTTAATTTAAGCCACCTTATCCACTCCACATGATGGCACTGTTTTATCAAAATTGTCTTTTTTTTATTCTTGAAACATAATCAATATCTATAGATTTGTGCTTTGATTGAGGTTTTTTTTTAGCTGATTTCTGAGCATTAAGTTATATACAAAGGTGAGTCAAAAATTATTAGTTTAAAATTAAATAATGATTCTTTTTTTAAAAACTTTAACCTTCTTTATTAGTATCGCTCCAAATTTGGTTTGCAGGTATAAAAGCACTTTCTCCAAACAGCACACAAAATCTTCGATAAATAATGGCACCAGGTACACTCTCAGACCACAAAAAATGAATCACTGCATGCTGCTCTCTAACAGAAGTTTTAATATAGCCAGAGTGCAGATAATTTTTGACTCACAGTATTTTACCCACACCAGATTCGTGAAAATCATAATAGCTTACTTAATTAAACATTTTCTGCACAATTATACCCCTTGGGTTCCACAAATGACAAACGTTCATTCAGAGCATGCAGGTAGTCAGCTGACTTCATTTATTGCCACAAACCGGAAATCAAATTGTGCAGAATCACTCTGGTAATCTCATTAATATGACCGTTAATATATTAATGATTATATGTAAATAGCTGCAGTTTATGTACTAAAACCTGAGTTGATCCTATTTTCATGAATGAACAGATTTGTAATCAATATGGTCAGGTGTTAAATAAGTCAGCCTTTATTGGTCACACATACACAGTGAAATCCTTTATTCTTCACATATCCCAGCTTCTTGTTAGTAAGCCAGGGTCAGAGCGCAGGGTCAGCCATTTTTACAGCGCCCCTGGAGCAGACAGTGTTAAGGGCCTTACTCAAGGGCCCAACAGCAGCAACCTGGCGGAGCTGGAGCTCGAACCGGCGATCTTCTCATCTGTAACTCAGAGCCTTAACACACTGAGCCACCGCTGCCCCGAATGATGAGCTCCTTAATAGTGAAGTACCACCGAGACAGTACATTATAATTAATCATTTTATTTATTTATTTATTTATTTATTTATTTATTTATTTAACTTTATTACTTTATTATGTTACATCATCTAAATCAACAAACTGCCTCCTTAGTAATCGCTTCTGAACCGTCCGTGTTCCCAGATCCCCCTCTAACCCCTGATCAAGGGCACTACATGGTGTTGTACACCCTAAATAACGCACTAGCTTTCCATTTAACGCTATTTGGGATTTGACGCCTGAACCCAGAGGTTAATGGAGCTGATAGTCTAAAGTGGAATAAGTGGGAATTTAACCCTCTTGTTGTGTTCCAGTCAAATCTAACCTCATTACAAGGTTCCTCTCCTTTAAAAAGTGCAGTAAATTTTATTCCATACCTTATGAGGTTCCATAACTTTGTTCACACATGTCATTTGAACACAAAAAATAAAGTATAATTGTGTGTTTTATGGAACTTTTATACACTCATGGTGTTCCTGGTCAAAAATGACCGGTCATTGGAAATGAATAGATAAGACTATAGAGTATAAAATACACTAGTGTATAATAACAGAGTATATACGTATTATTGTGGGCTTATAATGAAATAAAATGATCCAGTCAAAAGTGACCGGGAACATTATGAGTGTGAGCCAAAAACAAAAAAAGTGAGTTTCTCAGGACCGTCCACCACCTCCATGTTTAATCTCCTCACCTTTTGGCTTTACACGACTCTCACCTCCTGTTAATTACACTAACTGTCGCTCACCAGCTCCACCCGTCACGCTTAGTTAGTTCCAGCAGTTGTGGTAGGTTATGTGTGGGCGGAGCAAAATAACAAGTTAAATAAATAAACAAATCATGTTAACAATAAATGGTGTTTGTGGAACTGTTTGTTGTATAAAAGCAATTTCACACTCAAGGATGTGCTGTTGTACTGAATATCAGCACGGCTGTGATATCGTCAGTACTCGGGCTGTGACCTCGTGAACAATCTTCAAATCCATCTACAGTAACTTGTCTGTGCTGAAAAACAAACAGTGTTAACATTAACTATCATTTATTACATGCAGTAAACTGCTCTTTACTGAATAACTCTTTCTGGTTTAAGTTTTTTTTTTCTCCAGTATGAAATTGTTCAACATCCAGATACGACGACTGCAAACTGGCTTCTGTAAACACTTTTTTTTGCCTTGCAATATTTTTACTTGAACTTTGTGGTTTAAAATATGAACAGATAATGCTTCATTTCAAACTCAAGGAAAATAAACATCTTTATAAAGACCAAAAAAAAAGCTCATTATGTTTTTCATTTCGATTCCATTTTTAGCGTTTGATAACTGTAGAGGTTGACGAAATCATTATAAATGCCAGATCAGTGTACACACTCAGCAGTCTGCACACTGACTCTGCTCACTGAAACACACACCTGGGCAAGTCCGGTATTTAACCTGTCTGCCACGTCCTCGTCCTCATCCTCAGAGTGAACAGCGCTAGGTCCTGATCTCGTGATGGTGAGGTAAGCTCTCCATTTTTTTCTTTTTGGTGAACGTGTTGCGTTTTTGTTATAAGCCAAGTCTACTTAACTCTCGCTGTATTCAGCGTGTCTCTGATCTGGACATAAAAACCAACCTGAAAGCAGCCTGACTTAGAGAGGACTAAGAGCGCACCTGAACAAACGTCTCTGTGGTCAGGGTTCGCTTCATGCTTTGGAGTTTAATTTGCACTTTGATAAAATCAGAGCGCTGCTCTGGACAGTGTGGTCTGGCTAACAGCACGGCTCGGCTGCCAGGGGAAAAAATACATCCTTCAGCTCGTCCGATATGGCGTTTCCATGGCAACCGGTACTGCTGAGAGCTTTTAAAGCTGAACTTATGACATGCGGCTCACATTCAGCATTTGGTCAAGTTTCAGAACGCTTCTGAAACATGTGCTGATTTACTTCATAGGCGTTGTAGTATCTGTGATCCTTCTTCTCCATCTCTTTCTCATCCTTCTGGTTGTCTTCCTCCTTCCCTCCACTTCCTCCTACTTCTCTCAGTCTTACTTTCTAATCCTCGTCAGCTTCTTCAACTAATGTGGAACACCAAAGCACATGGCTGTGGCAACGCCAGCACAGGATCCAGGAACTCGTGTAGGAAGATATAGTGTGTGTGTGTGAGTGTGAGTGTGAGAAAGAGAGAGAGAAAGAGAGAGAGAGAGAGAGAGAGAGAGAGAGAAAGCTCCTCTATTTATACCTTCTCCATGTATTCCGTGACCTCATCGGCATCGCTGGAAGCTTCCCATTCCGTGACATCATTGTGCTTGTGAATGCTGATAGGCACTGATGTGTGTGTGTGTGTGTGTGTGTGTGTGTAGAGAGAGAGAGAGAGAGAGAGAGAGAGAGAGAGATTCCAAAATGTATCTCTTTAAAGAGTGCAGTTGTGTGAATGGCCAGTATGTGGCAGTGTGTGATTTACTGAAAGGCTGAGGAGCGCAGACTCGTGCAGTTTGTGGATGGAGCAGATTTCATGTGGACCGTTAATCATCTCTCACCCCTGGAGTTCAGGAGAACACACGGAGGGGCTTTTACTGCAGACTTACACTTATGTCCACAGATCTTATTCACAAGCAAACAAACAAACAAACAAACAAACCTAAATCTATATTTTACATAGGCCTCTTTAATTAAATAAACTTTACAGAAAACTCTTAAATAAACAAATAACAATTTTTGACATAGACCTCTTAATAAATAAATATTTAAACAAACTTTACACGAAAACATTCAAATAAATGAATAATTCCTACATAATGAACTTTACACAAGACCCCTTTATTACATGTATTTATTAATATTAATTATGAGTTATTGGGGGGAGTATACTCAGAGTCAGAGCGCAGGCCTTAAATCAGCACAGAGACAGTCAAGTGTGGACGCTTATTTTAGATCCTTTGCACTGTTTATACTTTACCACTAGAGGGCAGCATCTGCCTTCTATTAAACAAAATCCCATTTGGGTCGCACTCTCAGCCCCTCCCCTGGACTGCTACATTTGCGTTGACTCAAAATAGTTAATCAATTAAAATCTATTGACTCCAGTGTGTTCCTGGATATTTTATACGAGGCGTTTCTGCGTTGTTTAAAGTCAGTACGGGAGCCAATGTTGTTTAAAGTTACACTGCAGGTCGATTGTAGACACTGAACATTCAGAATCTGGGACTTTCATGCAAATCCCTGACACTGACCTACCGACAGGGTGGCGCGTCTCCAGTGTCCAGTCCCTGTTCTCCTCATGTACACAAGGGTTTCCTTCAGGTTCTCCAGATTCACTCAACTCCAATAGGTTTAATGCTAAACTAAATTAACATTTAAAAGGAATCAACCTTTTATGGGACCAAAGGGGCTTGTAGACTAAAAAAAATCATTAAGATCTAGCAAATTTTTGAGAATTTTAGTAACCATCCTGCTTTCGACATGGCCGTCCAGCTCATGTTTACATGATGCTGCTGTTGGTTATATGAGCATGTAAAGTCTGATCATGAATTTGCGATCGTGTTAGCCGATGTTACATTTGGCCGGGGCAGTTCAGGAATTAAGGCATTGAACTACAGTTCAAACTTACCAGGTTTGACACCCCACATCCACCAAGTTGCCACAGTTGGGCCCTTGAGCAAAACCCTTAACTTTCAATTGCTCAGATGTATTATGAGATTTTTTTTTTTTTTTAAATAAGTCACGCTGAATACGTGCATCTGCCAAATGCCATAATGTAAATATAAATTTGGCCAATCACTGATCAGCATTGTTTCTATCAGCCAATCACTGTTCGCTATTGTTCCCAGGAACCAATTACTCATTCCCATTTATCCAAGACTAACCTTGGTCACCGACCAGTACTGTTACTAAAAGCCTCTCACACAGCACATTTACACAACATTGTGTAAGTCTGACTAAAGATAGACTTTTATAAAAAACATGTTAGTTCAATTGAAATCATACTAAATGGAATTTCTCTATGTCGCTTTAGCACACCTGTGGTTGGGAGTCGAGCTTCTTCTGCACATTAGTCGGACACAGAATCTGGCCTTGGCCCTCTGCGCAAGCTCCACAAAGGAGCGAATATCCTTAAAAGAGATTATTGCATATTTTGGACACCTTTAACAATCTTTAAAAAGAAATAAAAAAACATGGAGTTAGAAGGGGTGTCCAAACTTTTGACGGTAGTTTACTTTTTGTCGCAGTTGTAGAGTCGGACATACTTTGGTCAATAAATCGATTCCTCTGCCGTGCTTGTATAATAGGACAAGGACAGTGGTCTAATTAAATGGCCTAGTCAAGCTATAACCAGAGCTCCAGTTAACGGTGCTTGGAACCGCACTGCTTGTTCAGCATTCTTCCCAAAAGATAAAAACTGATCACTGTTCTTGGTCTTGTAGTTACGTTTTGATCTTTAGCTTTTGTTATTTGAATATAATAGCCAATCATTTCTACACTTTCTCTATTTTCCCTCTCTGCCATCACTTTTTAGTTTTTGTTACAAGCTAATTCAACAATTGCATAAAACCAGGTGGACAGAAAACCCTCGAACACACTTTCATTTCCTGTGTTCTGTTGTTTAGAGGAGCGTTTCATGATAACGCTCTCTTCTTAAGGAGACACCTGTCGTGCTTCACAACCTCCTCTGCATTATCACTCTGCTCTCTCTCGCGCTTTTTTTCTCTCACTCCTACGCTCTGCATGCTTCGCTGGGCTCAAAAGACCGACCACACACACGCACACACACACACACACACGCACGCACACACACACACACACGCACGCACTCACACACACGCACTCACACACACACCACCCTGAACTAATGCTAATGAACAGCAGGCCCGAGCTAAAGTGGCGACATCAGCTAAACCATCTCCTGCAACCATTAACAGCGTTTGTGCGGCTTGTGTATTCATCTGTGTGTCCGACAGGATTTCACGTCATATTACATATTTATTTAACCAATTTTAAGAGCTAATAATAGCTAGCTGGCTAACAGGATCTAAAGCTTCTGAGAGAATTACAAATCATATTAAACAATTTAGCTGATTTTCACAGATACTTATAGCTAGCTGGCTAAAATGAGCTACATCTGACAGAATTTCAAATCTTATTACGTATTTATGATCTTCATGGCTAATCACACCTAGCTAGCTAACAGGTGTCACATCTGACAGGATTTCTTAAAAGATATTTTTAATATCCATTGCTAATCTTAGCTAGGTGGCTGTTATGGGCTAATCAAACAGGATTTATGACAAAATATAAAACAATGCAGAGTTTCAGTGCTAAAGCTACAGTATTTGTCGAATATTAGAAAACCTGACAGGATTTCCATGAGGAAGTAAAGACATTTAGTGTAAGTAAAGACTTTGTGGTGTTTAATTAGCTAGTCTTCACTGATAATGCTAGCTTGAGCGATGACCCACATGAAATGTAATGATGGTATGTACTATATATTACTATGGTAAACTACAGTGCATACCATAATATTCCAGAATATTACACGCAGTGTTCCACAGTACTAATGGAATAGAAGATATCTAAAATAGTGTGTAATTTTACCTTCTGTACAAAGTTAGATATGGAGAGGAACACACACACACACACACACACACACACACATATGGGTAAAGGGGCGGTGCCTATCCCAGGAGACTGCAAACGGGGAGAACACACAAACTCCATGCACACTGACCCTGAGGGAAACTGACTGCCACTAATAACATGTAAGAGTAAGATTACATAGGAGTGTACAGGTTTTACATGTAAAACCTAACAGTCATTAAACATTAAAAATGTAACTGTGTACATTTACTCTATTTCTGTTTTTAAGTACATATTTCATATATCTGTATTTCACTTGAGTATTAGTATTAAATGATGTGCTTTACTTTTACTCTGCTCAAAGGTACAACAAATATACTTTTTTAATGTACTTTTACTTCCCTACATTTCTGCATGGCGCTGCATTATCAAACCACAGCGATGTTCCGTATTTGAAGCAGAAATCTGAACACCTGCTGACTATTATCCATAATGACTTGTCTTTCCTTCCAGACAGGCCTAATAACTTAACAGGAGTTTGAAATCAGAAGCAGTGCTGAATGCACATTCACAATCGGGGAAGCAGAGAAAGATATATATATATATATATATATATATATATATATATATATATATATATATATATATATATATGTATATATATATATATATATTTTTTTTTTTTTTTAACTGTGGAAAAAGGCTTCTCTGCACTAAAAACAAGCCCTATACATTTGATACTTGAGTAAATTTGAAGGTAAGTGATATTTGTACTTTAACTCTAGTAAACTTGTAAGTATACTTTTACTTGAGCAACATCGAGCTAAGGAAATCTTTACTTTTACTTAAGCACATGATTTGTGTACTATGTCCACCACTGCATACGTACAATAATACAATACAATATAAATATTACCATTATAGCACATAAACTTGTACATGTTGTGCAATATCCTGGTAGGTGTTCCACAGTACCATACTATAGTAGATTGTGCCATTGTACCATGGTAGAACCATGTATTACAGTGTGATACATGTGGTACTATATATAATCAGACTATCATGATACCTCTACCATGGCAAAATGTTCTTATTGTAACATGATCACAATAAAAAAAATAAGTTAGTTAGCCAACTTCTAATGACCTAACCTGATACTAATTTTTACAGCTATTATTAACTAGCTGTCTCTAACAAGACATGTACAGTACAAGTTTGTAAAATTCACAGATTTGATGTCATGTCCACTGCTGTAACATACAGTATGTGTAAAGTTTACCTTACCATCATGCAGGAAGGTGATTTGGTTACATTTGGTTACAATGGAACTGGATGCTGTGAACAGCTCCACTTTTTAAATGAGTATACTGTACTGCTGCTCTGTTATAGGAGCTCTGTAATGTTCATGGACACTATTGGAAATGGGCGCTCAGGTAAGAGCAAGTAGAGACCAGGGGGTGCCTGACTACAGCATGTGGCACTGGGGACTGCTAGTGGACAGCATGCGTTTTCCTGTCCATAGGCTTGTCTTGTCAAGTGAGAAACCTCAAGCAAACTCCAAGAAACTCGTTATACAGGTGAGGCATTATAGGAAGATAGATGATGCACCAGTCTAGATAAGAGACTGATGCCTATTTGGATGTGGGGAAACTGAGACAGAAGGTCAATGAGGTGAGAGTCTTCATATGCCAATGTGATGGGCATCTGCCATGTTGTCAACAATCAAAAATGTCTGTAAGATCAGGATCCTTCTATTGTTGAATAAACACCCAGTCTGTGTTGATTATCAATTGGATGTCTATGGGTGGGGGGGGGGGGATAAGTGTTAAGTAGATTGTTAATCATTTCATTTGAATCTGTATTTGCAAGAAGCTTATTTGATGCTAGTAGCATCTCAGTGATTGGCCATCCAGTTGTGAAGGTCCAGTTCAATATGATGACATGCACGTCTTCCAGGTCCAGTGGGAGATGTTTTCAGACCCACTACAGGTTTGTGGTCTGTAATGAGGAGGAGTGGGTGGATGGTTTAGGACCAAACAATTCTGGTGGCATATTGTATATCGAGGCACCTGCGTATTCATTTTAAATGGTGGTGAGATCAGGGAATTTTTCAGAGAGTGGAAGTCATCATCCATGTTTGAGGAGCATTCGTTGGTGTGCAAGGCAGTGAAGAGGTTTAGCAATGTGAGAAAAATGCTTTAGGGACAAAGAAATACTTGTAGAAATGCTCTCATGCAGTATTTGCAGTTTTGTGCTCTGAGCTTAAAAAAAGAACGAGTCAAATAGCGGAAAGATCGGTGGTATTGCAGTGGACCAACGGGAAAGGTGAAGCGGACATTTGTCCAACCAGCCTCTTAGCAAGACAGAAAAGGCTAAGTAAAAAAAAAAAAACCTGCTTTTCATAAGCAAAAAAAAACTACTTATAAAAAAAATTCTATAATTACAAATAAATCTAAAGAAATAAACTGTGATCTCAGTATATTAAGTACTTTTGTAAGATATGCATGTGCATGTGTGAAATTAAGTGGGAAAAAGTGACATATTCTGACCTGTGAAAAGCGAGCCATTCTACAGGCTATCATTAGCTTATGTCTTATTTCTGTAAGAGAGAGAGAGAGAGAGAGAGAGAGAGTAAACTGGGCAATTAAAAAGCAATCTCCATGGGGAGAGAATAAAAAAGGAGAAAATGGTGTCTGTAATCAGAGTGTCTCGTCTCTTTAACTGTACATAGATAGATAGATAGATAGATAGATAGATAGATAGATAGATAGATAGATAGATAGATAGATTGATTGATTCTATCTATCTATCTATCTATCTATCTATCTATCTCAGTGTGCTTGGTCCCTTAAATCAGAGCTTGTGGTTACGTTTATTTATTCATCTGAGGAAACTGGAGAACCCTGAGGAAACCCAGGCAGAGACAAGGAGAATCTCTAACTTGCATTAGCGATGTATCTGTGTGTTTTAACTGGAGAGAGATGAATAGGTAGGGAGGAGGAAAGAAAGAGTGCAAGAGCGATAAACGGAGAGACGGAGTGCTGTGTCTCTTTAAGTAGAGGTAGAGAGAGAGAGAGAGAGACAGTGTGCGCGGGGGAGGGGAGACGAAGGGGGGCTTGGCTGTGTTGGAACAGTCCTTCTGTAATGAGCAGATCTGAGAGAGAGAGAGAGAGAGAGAGAGAGAGAGAGAGAGATTCAAACACACAGACAGTGGAGATAAACGATAAGAAGCTGCGATCCAAGCAAACCAGGCGGCGCACTCTTCCTGGATACACATCAGAACGGAAGGCTCTCAACCTGGATTTATCACTGATGCGCAAACACTGGATTGTGATGTGGACCTGAAAAAGCGTGAGGAGAAAGAGAGCAAAATAGACAGACAGGCAGGGAGGGAGAGAGGGAGAGAGAGAGAGAGAGAAACAGAAAGAAGCAACGAGAGACAGCGAGCATACGATGGATTATTAACGCTGGATTGTCCGCTGCCCTGCCGATCCATCCATCCATCTCCTGTTACCTAAACGACAGCGTTGATACCGAGCAATCACGCGCCTCATGTTTTTTTCCTCATCCTTCTCTTTCTTTCATCTCTTCATCAGCAGTATCATCTGCAGCGTGATGATGATGTCGGGCGGGGGGTTTGGGTGCTGACGCTTGTACAACAGGACAAGAGCCTCCTCCGAACACTCTTAGAAAGGAAGGTTCTTGGGTTTATTCCCCTGGAGAAACTAGAATGTAGAACCCAACCAGACAAGTTGAAAAAATTAAGAACAGTTAGGAACCCTAGAGAACCTTTTTTTCCCCTAAGAGTGTAGAGTAGACGTGTGTAAATGCTGCACAAGCGCTTCCACCACCAAACAGGTTTCTGAAAAGGTGGAGTGTTGGAACAGTGAAGGATCGGGGCCTGAGAAGCCCTGCACATCCGAGTCGCTGCGCTCGTGTCTCCCGGAGCGTGATGGCTGGTGCGGGCCTTCCGCCGTGTCCGTCTCCGAGACGCAGCCGCCGGAGATCTGCACGGGAATAATATCCTCACTCTCTGGGAGCAGGATGGTGTGACCAGCACCCCATTTTATTTTTTACTTTCAACCTGTTTTTTTTTTTTTTTTTCAGTTTCTTTTGGTGCAACTGTTGACTGACAGGGATATTTCCAGGTTAAGCAACGTCTTCCACTCTTGCTTTGGTACCACCATCACCGCCTCCACCTCCACCACCCACTCCCGATCTTTCCTTTCATTTCATTTTTCTTTTTCCGAGATTTGTTGACTTTTGCCAAGCCCTATTTCATGCATGTCCACTGGGGGCAGGTTCAACTTTGACGATGGGGGGTCTTACTGTGGCGAGTGGGACGAAGGCAAGGCCCATGGCCATGGCATCTGCACGGGGCCCAAGGGCCAAGGCGAGTACGCCGGTGCGTGGAGCCATGGTTTTGAGGTCCTGGGTGTGTATACATGGCCCAGTGGCAATACCTTCCAGGGCACGTGGGCACAAGGTAAGCGCCATGGCATCGGTGTGGAGAACAAGGGCAAGTGGGTGTACAAGGGGGAGTGGACGCATGGATTTAAGGGGCGCTACGGAGTGCGGGAGAGCACCGGTGCCAGCGGCAAATACGAGGGAACATGGAACAATGGGCTGCAGGACGGATATGGGACCGAGACTTACTCAGACGGAGGTAAGAGCGCGATTCTGGGTATACTATTTTGGAAAATAGACTTAGCAAAATTGTCTTATACTATGGTTAATCATTGAAGCAATACTTTTAATACGCCCAATTAAATTTCTGTACAGTACCCCTGGATTAAAAAAAGGGTCCAAACCACTATTAATACACTAATCTAAATATCAATCATTGAAAAAACAAGTATCATTTCTACACTCTTACAGCTATGATGTCTTAAGAAGCCCTGAGAAGCCCTGAACAGAAATGAAGTCTTGCACATTAACAGTGCAATGCTAATCTACAGACTTGCTAGCTACATTAGACTCATAGCACTAAACATCGTGTCTTATAGCACTAAACGTCTTAATATGTGCTTGCTGAACATCCCAGTTCAGATGTACTGCCCACTTTACACTGGCATCTTGAAGCAAGTTTGGACCTCTTAGCTCCAGTGAAGGAAAGCCATAAATTCTAGAGAGCTTTTATTATGGATGTGGGTGTGAATACAGTAACTGTGTATGCTAAATATAATCTACCTACAGTACATCTTGGTATAATATAAACACTGACGCTGTATTTCCTGATGTAATGGCCAGTAGAAACATCTGTAGGAAGAAAAAATCTAAGGACAGTCACCACACAGTTATATCTCTATGTACTGCTTAGCAAAAAATTATTCTGTTGCTAATTACACTACAAAATCATTTAGAGGCATTTGCTAAGCTCATGAGCTACAGAAATCACTTAGCTAAAATTAGCAACTAAATAAATATATTAGCTAAAGTTAGGATTATCTTTTTAGCAGCAGCTAGATGATGTGCCGCTAGCAGCCTGGCTAGGATTAGGTTGTTATTATTATGCTATGTAGTTTAGCCAGGCGTGATATAAAGTAAGATAGGATACGACTCGAATTAATTTATTAACAAGAAACAAGAAATAGATCATTTGGTAGCATGTTACTGTCCCAAAAAAACTGCAACAAATGCAACTTTCCTTTTTGTTAATTTTGTTAATTATCATGCTTTCCTGTAATTTAGTTTTTTGTTACTCAGTAAGCTTCTTTCGTTCTTTTTTTTGCTTTTCATTAAACACCCAAATGAAGGCCATTTAGAGCGGAGTGCATCCGCCGCTAACGAGGAAAAAGAAACATTACTCATTTAGCATAAACTTAGAGTAGTGAGGTCAGTCAGATTCACCCGCATGAGCAAGTGTGTAACACCAGCACAATGATGACCCCGAGCAGAGCGATGAACACACGCTATCCTGTAACGCCGAACACACGCTATCCTGTAACGCCGAACACACGCTATCCTGTAACGCCGAACACACGCTATCCTGTAACGCCGAACACACGCTATCCTGTAACGCCGAACACACGCTATCCTGTAACACTGAACACACGCTATCCTGTAACGCCGAACACACGCTATCCTGTAACGCCGAACACACGCTATCCTGTAACACTGAACACACGCTATCCTGTAACACTGAACACACGCTATCCTGTAACGCCGAACACACGCTATCCTGTAACGCCGAACACACGCTATCCTGTAACGCCGAACACACGCTATCCTGTAACACTGAACACACGCTATCCTGTAACACTGAACACACGCTATCCTGTAGCACTGAACACACGCTATCCTGTAACACTGAACACACGCTATCCTGTAACGCCGAACACACGCTATCCTGTAACGCCGAACACACGCTATCCTGTAACACTGAACACACGCTATCCTGTAGCACTGAACACACGCTATCCTGTAACGCCGAACACACGCTATCCTGTAACGCCGAACACACGCTATCCTGTAACGCCGAACACACGCTATCCTGTAACGCCGAACACACGCTATCCTGTAACACTGAACACACACGGCTTTAACCTAAACCACATTTTGCTCCTCTGTAACATTAACACACACACTCTACGATAGCAGTAATGTCACCAAATCATTTCGCTGTGTCACTGAAACACACTTCACTGTACCATTAAAACACATCAGAACACCAAGATATACTGCAGTTTTGAATTTTGCTTTTTTAAACAATTGTATGTCGCTTTGCGTTTATTTCGGGTCCACAGCGAGTCACAGAAGTGCTTTACAGTCCTTGTCAAAAAATGTATTCTTTTAAAAATACATTCCTGTAACTAAAAAACCATTACCAAAGAAATGTTTTAATCATGTGCATCTGTAGCCAGAGTTTTAAAATCCTGAGGAATATTACACATTACACACTTCTGTCACTGGACATTATGCTGTCCGCGTAAGACTAAGAGTGTCCCTGAGGGGATGTTTTAATTTTCTCAATCACACGTGTCCTATACACCTATACAGATGCTTTACATTTCTTGTTTCATATCATATATGCTACTCATAACTGTTTGAATGCAGCACTCTGTGTGTATATATATATATATATATATATATATATATATATATATATATATATATATATATATATATATATATATATATATATATATATATATATATATATATATATATATACAGTCTAAGAATTAATTTGTCCCCTTTTAGCTTTGATTACGGAGCACAACATGGTTCATGTGTGTAAATTATTTCTCGTGCTCCCAGAACCACTCCTTCACACTTTGAGTCCTGGATCATGTCCGTACCCTCAGGGAAGAAACCCTCCACAGATGTGATGTGCTGGTGGTTCAGTACATTCAGGTGGTCATGTGACTTCATTTTATCTCCACATGACGTTGCTGAGTGTCGACCTGAGCGACTGAAGCGACCCCAGATCATAACACTGTCTCCAGTGGACACTATGACCCTGCATGTCCCTGATGCCCATGATGACTATGATTTACCCTGACACGCCCATCAATCTGGAATAGGCTCAATCTGGACTCATCAGGTCACATGACATTTCTCCATCGCTCAAAGTCCAGTCTTTATGATCTCTAACGCCTTGAACTGGAGTCTCACTAACGAGTGGTTTTCTTATGGACACACAGCTGTTTAGTCCCAATCCTGTGCGTTCTCATCACTGTGTGAGTATGTGTGTGTGTGTGTGTGTGTGTGTGTGTAAATGCTTTTACTCTCACTATTAAACATGCTCTGATTTCTACTCATTATTCTGAGGTTGAAGGTTCAGCGCTGTCCTTCCAGGTTTTGATAATGTGTTGGACAGTTTTTTAACCCAGTTCCAGTAACTGTAAGACTTTCTTTGCTGGCTGAGAGGACACACTGCTGTCCTGACGTCTCTTTAAGTAAAGCTTCAGCTTGTTCCAAATGCAGCAGCCTGCTTTCCTTACCAGGAAAAGAAGATCAAGGCTAATTGCACCCATCTTATTCATGCTACACTGGCTTAGGGCTGGAAAATTACTGAGAAACTGTACGTAAGAAAAAGTAAGGATATTGTTTCAATTAAAAGCAGATGCACAGAGACAAAAATAACCTGTATGAAATTTAGATACAGAAAGTAAATCATTTTAGCCAACTGCAATTAAACAATTATTTGGACAAAATCTTTTACAATGCTAAGTGTCAGCTTGATTGATGAACATGATGTGAAAAACTTTTCCATTGTATGCAAGTCATAGGAATGCAGACGCTCCAGGTTATAAGAAAATCATCTACTGAGCATCTACTGTTCCTACTTATTTATTTTTTCTGTTTTAAGTTTTTGGTGAAAAAGACCCATAAATACTGCTGTATACATTTTTTTTGGATAATAATAAAGACAAATGTAATTGGTGTAGCAGCAGAACAGGAGCAACGTACAATACAAACTTAAGCCCATTGAGAACTTTGTGAAAGTCAAAGAATATTGTAAAAAAAAAAAAAAAAAAACTTTCCATGACGAGTACGTGGGTGTTTAATTTTCAATAATATCAACTAAAATAAATAGCTACCAAAATAATACAGGGAACAGGGATCAAATAGTTCCCTCTATTAGATAAAACTCTGGCTGCATTTGTTACAAATTCCTGATCATTGTAAAAGAAAATAATACATTCACAAATTTGATCCCAAACCTGTCATGGGTCTAGCTGGTGGTAGTTGCTGGCTAGACCGGCTGATGTAGTGGCCGTGGGCAAATATGGCAGGGGGCACGCAGAGGGATGGTCAGAACAGAAATGGTCTTATTTTAAACACAACTCAAAAACAGACAACCGAACAAAGGAACCAAAACAACAAACTCAAACTAAAACTAGGGCTCAGGAAAAACACAGGAACAAGAACTGAACACAGGGAACCAGGAGCTGACAGAGGGAAACTGAGCACTAACAGGGAACTGACACAGAACTGGGGATGAGGAAACATGGACTAAAGACACATAGGGGAACTAGAGACTGGAGAGACAGGGCTGGCGAGACAAGGCTGGAGACAGGGGCAACAGAGACTAGAGACCAGATGGGTTAGTGGCTAGTGAGGTTAGTAACTACATGGAATATGGAGACACTGGATGCTGACCTAACCGGGTTGGTATCTAAGGGATTAGTGGCTAACCAGGTTAGTACTGACCTAATAGGGGACCGGAGCACAAGAGGCAGGGCACACATGAGGCTATACCAAACTAGCGGCTAACCTACTAGCGACCAGAACCACTAGCAGTCAATCCCACTAGAGGCTAGCCTACTGGAGGCTAACCCTACTAGGGGCTAACCCTACTAGCAGTCAAGGCCTACTAGCGGCTAACCCTGCTAACGGCTAAGCCCTCATGTGGCTACACATACAAGGGAAGTTAACCAAAGAACTAAACAAGAAGACTGACACTGGGGAGACACAGAACAGTACTTACACAGGAGGAGACACGGCCTAACTAAACACTGAACAAGGCAGCTTCATGAATCCATCAGAACAAGGAACATACAGAAAACAAAACTAGAGCCCTCTGAAAACAAAGGTTACAAAACAAACCAAAATATAAACTTAAAGAAACAAAAACCAAACAAAAGGAATGCCCACATGACGGTATTACAAACATACCAAACAATGCTCGACCCAGTTTCCCAGAACAAACTGCTATTTATAGAAACTTTAATGAGCCACCTCAGTTCAGGTGCGCACTCATCACCTGACTGAGGTGCCTTCTGGGAAACTGAGTCGACCAACAAAAACTACAGACAAACAGACATGAACAGTGACCTCTAGTGGAGGTTCCTAACAAAACCAGTGTGATCTTGAGATCTTAAAAATTGAAGGGCCTTCATTGTTGAGCAGCACATCACAGTGGGGTAAATATCGTAGGAGGAAAAAACTAATATTTCTAAAGTATCTTAACCATGTTTGTCCTCTAAACAACAAGGTAGCGACGTGTAAGTTAGTCAGTGGTGGATTGTAGTGGTTTGTAGACTTCGTATGTCGTTCATCCCTCTGTGTAATGGAACATGAAGTCCAAAAATATACAGTGCCTTGCAAAAGTATTCATACCCCTTGAATTTTCCACACTTTGTCACGTTACACAAACCACAAACAAAAAAGTTTTTTATTGGGATTTTATGTGATTTTTATACAAACCAACACAAAGTGCCACATACTGTAATTGTGAAGTGGACAGAAAAAATGGTTTTCAAAATTTTTTTAAATCCAAAAAGTGTGACGTACATTTGTATTCAGTCGAAACCAATTGCCTTCAGAAGTCACCTAATTAGTAAATAGGGTCCACATGTGTGTCATTTAATATCAGTATAAATACAGTTGTTCTGTGAAGGTTTGTTAGAGAACATTAGTGAACAAACAGCATCATGAAGTCCAAGGAACACACCAGACAGGTCAGGGATAAAGTTGTGGATTTAAAACAGGGTTAGGTTATAAGTAAATATCCCAAGCTTTGAACATCTCATGGAGCGCCGTTCAATCCTTCATCTGAAAATGGAAAGAGTACGGCACACCTGCAAACCTACCAAGACATGACGACTACCTCAATTGGCGAGGAGAGCATGGTAACTCTGGAGGAGCTGCAGAGATCCACAGCTCAGCTGGGAGAATCTGTCCACAGGACAACTATTAGTCGTGCTCTCCACAAATCTGGCCTTTATGTAAGAGTGGCAAGAGGAAAGCCATTGTTGAAAGAAAGCCATAAGAGGTCCCATTTGCCGTTTGCGACGAGCCATGTGAGGGCACAGCAAACATCTGGAAGAAGGTGCTCTGGTCAGAAGAAAACAAAACCTTTTTGGTCTAAATGCAAAACACTACAGTATGTGCGGTGGGAAATTAAAAGTGTACATGGTGGTGGCAGCATCATGTTGTGGAGGTGCTTTTCTTCAGCAGGGACAGGGACAGGGACAGCTGGTCTGAGTAGAAGGGAAGATGGAAGGAGCCAAATACAGGGTGATCTTAGAAACAAATCTGTTAGAGACTTGAGACTGAGGTGGAGCTTAACCTCAGTGTGTGTTCAAGCAGGACAATGACCCTAAACACACAGCCAGAGCTACAATGGAATGATTTAGCTCAAAGCATGTGTTTGAATGGCCCAGTCAAAGTCCAGACCTAAATCCAATTGAGAATCTGTGGCAAAACCTGAAAATTGCTGTTCTCAGACGCTCTTCAACCAATCTGACTGAGCTTTTTACAAAGCTGGTAGATACACAACGCAAAAGACCTGCGGCTGCACCTGCAGCGAAAGCTGGTTCTAAGTATTGATTCAGGGGGGTCAATACAAATGCACAGGACACTTTTCACATATTAATTTGCAAAAAATAAAATTGAAAATGTTTCATTTTGCATCCACATTGTGTTGATCTATCACATTGTAGAGTTCAAGGGATGTGAATACTTTTGCAAGGCGTTGTATATGAAGTGCCTTGTGTTGAAGTGGAGAGCTTGAGGAGTCCTGCTAACAGTCCCACTCCCTGTAGTAAACTACGAAACAGGCGCTTTAATATACTACACTGTATATGGTTATGGTGTCCGTTACGCTAAAAGTCCTCCTCAGCTAAACTAACGCTAAAAAAATTCTTACGGCTTGGTGCCCTGCGGCTAAATGATGCTAAGCTAAGTCTCTTAATGTTTTGTGAAGGGATTTTTATAAAAATATAATTATAATACAAATAAACCAATGTGAGTAAAGTTAGCTAGCTAAACATGTCGGCTTTCATGCTATTAAGAACATGATTAGTGCGAGCTATCTAGTTTTAAATTGTAACTTTTAAGCGAGCTGTGTATATTTGTTTGTACAGCTAATGTGTGTAACCGTGTGTGTGTGTGTGTACTGTATTAGGTGTATTAGCTTACTAGCATGCTAATCGTGATAGTTAGCAATACACCATCACTGAAATGATAGTTAGCTACTTAGCTGAGATGAAACTGACACTGTTAAAAAGATGAAGTGTGTGTGTGTGTGTGTGTGTGTGTGTGTGTGTGTTTAAAACAGTTGTGAATTTCAGCCATGACTAAGTAGCATAAAGCTAAGCCTGCACTTAGCAACAGGAAAGCAAACAAAGCATCATGTCTCTCAGTCTTCTCCTTTCTCTCTGCCTCTTTATTCATATCTCTCACTCACTGTGTGTGTGTGTGTGTGTGTGTGTGTGTGTGTGGTACAGTAAGTTGTTGTGGAAACCCATTCGTAACGGGATAGGTCAGCCTATCATCAGGGACGTGATGCTCCCTCGCTCCGATTGGCCGGCTGACTCTGCTAACGGTGTTTACCTGCACGGCCCTAATCTGCTTAATCACTTCCACACGAGAGAGAGAGACGGGGGTGGGGATACAGTCAAGGAGAGATGGAAGAAAAACAGAGAAAGAGAGAGAGAGACAGACACAAGAGAGATATTATAGCAGATGAATAGAGAGAGATAGAGGCAGAGAGAAAGAGAGGGAGAGAGACAAGAAGAGAGACAACGCAGAGAGAATGATGAGTGGCAGAAAGTCAGACAGAACAGGAAGAAGAGGGATCGAGAAAGCAGAGGGCGAGAGAAGATAAAGCAACAGACAGGTGCTGAGAAAAACAGAAAGGGAAAAACACAGAGAAACAATATGGAGATAATTAGATGGGGAAAGAGAAATAAAGAGAGCAGAGAGAGAGAGAGAGACAGCGAGAAAGAGACTGGAGGAGTTATAGAGAGAGCAGAAGGAGAAACTGTTACCGAGAACAAGAGCAACAAAGAACATAAAGAGAGAAGAAATAGAAAATAAAGAAATAAAGAAACGGAAAGAGAAATAAACAGAGGAAAGAGAGAGAGAGAGAGAGAAATGAACAGAGAATAGAAAGATATAGAGGGAGACAGAGAGAAAAAGAAAGTGATAGAGAATCAGACAGGAAAGAGAGAGAGAGAGAGTAAAGGACAGGAGCAACAAATAGACTAATCTGCAGAAATAAAGAAAGAAAAGAAAGGTGGAGAGAAAGAAATAAAAGAGAAAGATAGCAGGTAGAGAGAGAGAGAGAGAGAGAGATGGTGTGGTCTGATGGAGCAGAGTTACCGTTACCGTAACAACTGTGATTATTTATCTAATATTAAATAATATAATTTAATATTACTCATTTATTACCGAACAGCATGTTGTACTTTTTCTCCATTAGAGTTCCAGTGAAGCTTCAGCTCATTGTGTTACTGAGAAACCGCGAAGCAGCGTGAACGTCTCTGTCCTGAGGAACACTTACACACACAGTTACACACACTGTTACACACACTGTTACACACACTGTTACACACACTGTTACACACACTTACACACACACTTACACACACACTTACACACACAGTTACACACACTTACACACACTGTTACACACTGTTACACACTGTTACACACACTTACACACACTTACACACATTTACACACACTTACACACACACTTACACACACTTACACACAGTTACACACACTTACACACACTGTTACACACTGTTACACACTGTTACACACACTTACACACACTGTTACACACTGATGTCACAGTAACACTTTACTCCTTACAGAGAACTTCACCATAACTACACTAGACTCTCTCTCGCGCTGTGCAGGGTCGCGGGTGGGCCTGGAGCCTATCCCAGCTTGGACCAATGCATCGCAGAGCACACAAACACACACACGGTCACACACACGACGGGAGTTTGGGAGCAACAAATAGACTAATCTGCATGTCTTTGGCCAAGCCTGGCAGACTCCACACACACACACACACACACACACACACACACACACACACACACACACAAACCCTTGAGCCTGGAGGTGCGAGGCTACAACACTAACCACTGCATCACCTACCATACCATTAATTATTATTATTATGAGTAAAATAACCACCGTACTCTATTGTGAATGAGCTGTTGCTATGGAAACGTTAACACATATAAGAAACAGTTGTGCTGATGTCAGAGATGAAGACCTAAAGCTGTCTCTTTCATATTAATATTATTAATATGCACATATCTATTTTATCAATATTACCTAGTGACTGAAATCAGTCTTTTGAAATGATATTTTTATTACATCATCCCACACCTAGCTGTGTGTTTCCTGTGTATACACACACTCACAGTCACACGGTACACAGTTACACTGCACCAAAAGTGCTGACTTGTTGAAGAATGAAGGCAGAGATGAATAAATGATGACGAGAGTGGATGAGGAGCCGCTTTACACTCTGCAGGAGTCGGAATCGTCTACTTTGTGATTCTCTCTCTCTCTCACTGCAGGAGACGCAGCGGTACGAGCGCTCGCTCCACAAACGGGACAACGAGAACGAAAGGAAGGTGATGCCTTCTGAATGCAGACACATATTCAGGGCTGATTTCAATATGTGCATGTGAGAGAGAGAGAGAGAGAGAGATGAGGAGGAATGGAGAGGTAAGGAGAAGTAGAAGATAAGTGGGTGAGAGGAGAGGAATCAGAAGAAAAGAGGAGTGGAGAGGTAAGAACGAGGAGCGAAAACGAGGGGAGAGGGTAGAGACGAGAGGAAAGCAGAAGAAAGATGAGACCGAGATGAGAAGAGCAGAGATGAGAGGAGAGGAGGAGAGGTGGATTCTGGCCAATGTGATGTTTCTGCATATGTGATTGTTTATGAGGAGATGAGAGCAGAAAAGGTGAGGAAAAAAGAGGAGAGGAAATGAGAGGAACAAGAATGAGAGGAGAGGAGAGGAAAGGAAATGATGAGCAGGATATGGAGGAGACGGATGGAGGAGAGGACAGGACAGGAGGACGGAGGTGGATTCTGCGCGATGTGATGTTTCCTCCTGCACGAACCATTTCGTTTCTGTTGGCCGACAGTGAGAGGCGGGTGGGACAAAAATACTTCCGCTTCCTACGAACAGTGAAAAATGTCTCCACTCCCCTCTTTTCTCTCTCTTCTCCTTCCCATTTCTTCCCTCTCTCTCTCTCTCTCTCTCTCTCTCTCTCTCTCTCTCACTGTCTGTCTGTCTTTCTGTCTTCATCCCAGTCTTTCCTCTGTTCTCTTTCTCTCCTCTCAGTCTTACTGATTCACCTAGAAGAATTTAAAAACTATAGTGCTTAAGTCGTTCAGACATCACACATCACACATAATTAGTGTGTGTGTGTGTGTGTGTGTGTGTGTGTGTGTGTGTGTGTGTGTTTGTGTGTGTGTCAAGGGCCTTTCATAGACACAGCAGGTCACTCTCACATTAGACTAAACACAGGACGATCTGTTTATAAAGGTTTTTTTCTTTTGCAATTCCTTGCATCTTCAGGGTCCGGGTTCGATTCCCAGCCAGGTTCAAATCCCGTCTCTGTGTGTATGCAGTGTGCATGTTCTCCCCAACCTTGGTGGGTTTCCCCCGGGAACTCCAGTTTCCTCCCAAAGTCGAAAGACATGCAGACTAGGCTAACTGCCGTTCCCAAAATTGCCCATAGAGTACGAATGAGTGTGTGTGTGTGTGTGTGTGTGTGTGTGTGTGTGTGTGTGTGTGTGTGTGTGTGTGTGTGTGCCCTGCGATAAATTGGCACCCCATCCAGGATGTACGCTCCCCGTGCCATAAGTCTCCAGGAATAGGCTCCGCCCCCCACGACTCTCTATACAGGATAAAGCGGTATAGACTTCGAGACGATGAGATGAGACAATTTAAATAATTGAAAATTGTTTCTCAAACATTTGAGAAAAATGCCACTGAAACAGTATGGTTTGAAAATGTAAAAAAAAAAAAAAACAGTTTAAATAAAGTCACAAATTAAAAGTTTTTTAATTTGTGATGGGTTTTGGTGCAAAATGCGATAAATGCCATTCTAGGACCTTCTACTGTATCTCTATAATCAAACTCTTTTTTTTTGTTCTTTGCAGCATGAAAATATTTTCTCGTGTTAGAATCTTTGAAAGTACAAATGAAAAAAAAAAATTGCACTACACAAACGCTTATTTTGACAAAGAAAAATAAAATAAAAGGCAAAATCATATGTAATCCAAACAATCTTGACATAATGGTTTGGCATTTTGTACTTTTTAACACTTTTGTGATTTAAACAAAACACACACATTATATATTGAACAGCGTGTAAAACATTTCAAGTATTTTTCCCAAGAAAGAAAGAAAGAATGATTAGGGAATGGAATTACAGAGAGTAGCAGAATGGATTCATCTCGTTTTGCAGTGGAACGCCTGATTTATGAGCTATAAGCAGAGAAGGCCATCATGTGTAAAGAAAAAACTCAGACAATTTCCGTACAAAAAATAGCTAATGAATATGGATGTATGACATGACCTTTGACCTTTTATGCTCATTAGCTGTACACTAGCATAACCTGTACACTGAGCACAGAGAATATCATCACCTTTCCATTAGCGTTTTACTGGTGTGTGTGTATGTGTGTGTGTGTGTGTGTGTGTGTGTGTGTGTGTGTGTGTGTGTGTGTGTGTGTGTGTGTCAAGTCAAGTCAACTCAAGTCAATTTTATTTATATAGCACTTTTAACAATTGATATTGTTATGAAAGGCTGGAATCTATAATCACACCGAGGTCTTTAACTGTTGCACTTGATGGAACAGAAAGGCATCTAAAGTTACAGTCTGATCAGAAAGCTTACTTCTAGCTACTTGTGGTCCTATGACTAGAACTTCTGTCTTATCAGGATTAAGCAGAAGGAAATTAATTAACATCCAATCTCGTATGTCCTGCACACACTGCTCAATTTTAGCAAACTGGTTTTTCTCATCTGGTTTTGCTGAGACATATAATTGTGTGTCATCAGCATAACAATGAAAACTAATACCATGTTTACGAATTATGTTGCCCAGAGGAAGCATGTAAAGGGAAAAAAGCAGTGGGCCTAAAACTGAGCCCTGTGGAACACCAAACTCCACTTGAGAACATGAGGAACGGTCACCATCTAAATCTACAAACTGATAACGATCAGTCAAAATAGGATCTGAGCCACAAGAGGGCAGTTCCCTTAATTCCTACTACCTTTTCTAATCTGTGAAGGAGAATACTATGATCAATGGTGTCAAAAGCTGCACTGAGGTCCAGTAACACAAGTATAGTGACGCAACCCTGATCAGAGGCCCATAGGAGGTCGTTTACTACTTTAACAAGTGCTGTCTCTGTGCTGTGATGAGGCCTAAATCCTGACTGATACACTTCATTTATGCTATTTCTGTGTAGATGTGAACGTAGCTGCTGTGATACTACCTTTTCCAAAATCTTGGAGATAAAGGGAAGGTTTGATATCGGCCTGTAATTAGAAAGCAGACAGGGGTCAAGGTCAGGTTTCTTGATTAGCGGTTTAATAACGGCTAATTTAAAGGATTTGGGACATACCCACTACTGAGTGAACAGTTAATTACTTTCAACAGGGGTTCTATTATTGCTGGTACTATCTGCTTGAGAAAATGTGTCGGTATAGGATCTAATATACAGGTTGACGATTTTGAAGAAGAGATGAGTGAAATTAGTTCCCTCGCTTCAAGGGGCGTAAAGTGTTCTAAGTTCTGATGTGATGTGGTTAGATCATCTGAATTATTTAAATTGTCTGGTTTCAAAGCCTGAATTTTTTGCCTAATATTTATGATTTTATTATTGAAAAAGTTCATGAAATCCTCACTACTGCATGATGATGTTGTGGAGATTTCTGCAGTGGTCTTGTTTTTAGTTAATTTAGCTACGGTGTTACATAAAAATCTCGGGTTGTTTTTGTTATTTTCTATAAGAGTGGAGAGATACGTTGATCTAGCATCACTGAGAGCTTTTTTATACTTCAGGATGTTCTCCTTCCAAGCTATTTTGAATGATAACAATTTAGTTTGATGCCATTTACGTTCAAATTTGCGAGCGGTTTGTTTTAAAGCACGTGTGTGGTCATTATACCAAGGAGCGAGTTTCTTATCTCTAATCATTTTCCTTTTAACTGGAGCGACATTATCTAAGCTATAACGAAGTGCTGACTCTAGATATTCATTCGCCTGTTCGAGTTCTGTGAAGTCAGATGGCGATCCAATCAAAATAAAAAAAGTGTGTGTGTGTGTGTGTGTGTGTGTGTGTGTCTTGTCCCACAGGCTCGATTTCCAGCTAAATTCAATCAGATGTTCAGCGTTTCTCAGAAACGCTTTCCTAGGAACTGATTATATTGGCACTCGGGTCGCTCGTCACACACGTCCTTATTAACATTATCAGTGTACGCTGTATGCGGGGAATCTGAATATCATTTAAACTAACTTCAAGGAGAGAGCGTCTTACTCATGCTATCGCTCCTGAGACACAGACGAGTCAGACTCGATTCTGTCTTGGCGTGAACTTTTCCAGGTGATTGGCATGTTCAGGTAATTAATGCTCGGCTGTTACTCACCCCAGTTGCTTATGTAAGTTAACAGATGTTATTTTTGTTAGATTATTAACTTTGTTTCTGATGTTGCACTTGTTTGAGACGAGTGTGTTCTTGCAAATAACATCTTTTTAGCCGTTAGCTGCCATTGATCCTTGCTAAGGCACGATGTAGTTGGTAACAAAGCACGCGCTGATGTTCGGCTCGTGAAGAGTGAAGAGCGTTACAAGAGAAACACTGCAGATACCTCAGAGGCTCATCAGTAGCTAAAGTAATGTTGCTTTCTCACATAGTGTTGGTTTAAAGTTGGTTTATAGTTCTTGATGGTTCTTGGTGCCATCACATGCCGTAAGCTCCTGTAAACCAGCTACTCACTGCTGGGCTTTAACCCTGGATTTAGTATCTATTGGCGCGTACTGTACTATTCAGTAGCGTAGTTTAGCTGTAGTGACAGCTCAAAGCTGTCCATGTCACATTGAATGTGCTTAAATTCTACTCTTTTTGGACTATACAGTCAGTTATAAAGAGGCACAAACATGTAACATCCACCTTTATTTATCAAGGCCTACAATGTTAAACCAGTTATGTATTTGATATCTCCTGAGGTTCTGTGTTTTTAGGTGAAATTGTGAGTGAGCCCACTGCCTTGGCTGAGCAGCGACCCCACACATGAACCATCTCAGGATGCTTTGCTGTTGGAATGACACAGGACTGATGAGGAAACTGGATTCATCAGAGAAAATGAGCCTTAACCACATCCTCAGCAGTCCAATCCCTGGACCTTTGTAGAATATCCAACCGTCTTGTAATGTGATGTGGCTTTTTGAAATGTATGAAGGTGAGCGCTACCATCATCCTGCGTCATGCCAAGAGTAAAGCATCCTGAGAACATTCATGTGTGGTGTCGCTTCTCAGCCAAGGCAAGAACACGGCCATGAATAACGAACGGTACAAAAACATCCTGCGAGAGCAACGTCTCCCCACCACCCAAGAACAGTCTGGTGATGATCAACGCCTTCTCCAGCGTGATGGAGCTCCTCACCATGAGGCCAAAGTCATAACCGAGTGTCTCGGGGAACAAATCATGGACATTTTGAGAAATCAACATGTCCAGGAAACTCCTCAGACCTCCATCACACTGGGAACTCGGGAACAAAAACCCAGAAATTCTGACAAAACTCCAGCACTGATTATGTCAGGATGGGCCGCGCCATCGGTCCGGATGTGGAGCGGAAGGTGATTGACAGCATGTGAGGGTGAAGTGTGGAGGTCTGTAATCAGAAGATCAACACTGCAGAGACTCATCAGTCTTCACAGCAACGTCGTGTCATTAGAGTAAAAGGCTGAAATCTGTGGGATTATACTTCAGTACAGCAGAGGAACATCTGACACAAAGATCTAAACACACTGGAGCAGCAGAACTCTGGGAAAATTCACATCTGTGTCACTCTCAAAACTTTTGGCCCCCCGGCTGTAATTGTGCTGGCTGCCCTTTTAGTACAAAAACAGCAGGTATTATTAATAAAATCACTCACGTGGGGTGGAATTATTGAAAATCTGCCCTTTCGAGGTGTTCATTCAGTGTGGTAAAGGTCAACTCAAGATTGCAGGTGTTCCTTCATCACGAAACATGAGCAAGTGCTTAGCAGTGTGGAGTCGGATCTGATGTCGCAGGTGCAAATCGCAGGGTCTAGCTGTTAATCCGTCACTGTACGACTTCATGCAACACTGTAACTGGTAATTAGGCAGAGGGGATTTTACTGTTTGTGTCTATGCAAGTGTCTGTCTGTGTGTGTGTGTGTGTGTGTGTGTGTGTGTGTGTGTGTGTGTGTGTGTGTGTGTGTGTGTGTGTGTCTTAAGGTTTATTCTCCTGGTCCTGTCGAACATGAACTGATTCAGCAGTGTGACGTACAGTACATGAGTGTGTCACTTTCAGAGATAGTAGAATCTTACTACTGCAGAGAACACACACACACACACACACACACACACATAATTCTACCAAATCAGATCAGTCATTAAGTACATTATTGTCATTGTTGTTTTTACGATCTGCATTACCGTATGGAATTGAGGGCGACTCCACCGTTACAGTGTGAACAGGATACAATATAATATATCTACCGTCCTTTAACTCAGATCTGGACTGAACTCCTGGGACTTTCCTTTTGTACAGTGTTTTGGTCAATCTGATAAGTGTTAACAAACAAATTCTGTTTATGTTGCTCAAAGAAGCTACCAGCTGGAGTCCATCATCATCATCATCATCATCATCATCATCATCGCTAACAGGAAGTCAACAGGCTTTGTGTGTGACAAATTAAAAGCCATTTCAGGACTTTCTCCACCATTGGATTAATAATCTAAGTGGGTGTGTATATTTATGACCCTGTGTGTGTATACACATATATATAAAATTTTGACCCTCGTATCAGGAGGTTTAGGTTTTCTTCCATTATAAATGGAATTGTGTCCCAGTAAATATTTTCATGTCACTCCTGTTCATGATGAGAGTAGAGTAGGGAAACCTCCGGTGCATCTCTACGTTACTTAATTGATACCTTGACCGGAATTAGCGGAATTAGCATCTACACTAATAAATGAATGTCTATACTAATAAGTTAACCTCTGCATGTGATTAGGATGTGTCCTGGACGCCTACCTAGCGAGGTGTTTCAGGCATGATCGACGCGGAGAACGCCCCAGGGGGGACCGCTAGATGAGGTGGAGAGATTATATCTCCCATAAGAGAGTCCCCGTGTCTCAGCTAAAAGGAGAAAGTGGCTCAGACCGGGTGATTCTCCTCAGACTGCTGGACTGTCCATTAAAAAGACTAAAACAGTACGCTTAATAATAGTAATAATAATTTCCATATAATAAAGTCCAGAATACATAATATGTAACATTCAGGTTTAACATACTGTATGTGATGACATAGACAATTACTAAAATAAAAAATATTCTTTCTGAACATATAAAATGTACAGAATTTAGGAGTTTGCATGATGCAAGGAGTTATAATTTGTCTTTTATTTGTATATTATTATGTGCTTGTATATCAAAACACAGCGAATTTCCCCATGAGGAATAATGAAAATTTGTGGTCACAATGTTATAATATATAACAGCACACACATGCACGGGTGTTATACTATACAAGTGACGCACGCCCACTGAGACAGCATGGGAGACGATTACCCACAATCCCCCAGCACACAAGAGAGAGAGAAGAACCATTGGCTCAGTTGTGATCACGTGACGCTCAGCAGACAAAGCGCATGCGTACTACACATACTGTGTATATACAGTGGAACCTGGGATTGCGAGTAACGCGGTTCGCAAGTGTTCTGCAAGACGAGCAAAGATTTTTAATATATTTTGTCTTGAAAAACGAGCAAATCTTGGTTTACGAGTGCTGAGTATCGTGTATCACAACGGAGCCAATGGTTTTTCTTTCTCTAGTGTTGTGGAATTGCGGGTAATCTTCTCATGTGCTGGGTCTTAGTGCTTGTCTCTTACTGCTATAATCAACATCAGTGCGTCTCCTATCTGTTTGCACACGCGTAATTTGACACCGACTCACACACACACACACACACACACACACACACACTCTCTCTCGCCTTTACACCCCCCTCCCCGGCTTCACACATACAGACACTCTCTGCTCTACACAGAAAACTCTGCTCTGTCTCGATTCTTTTCAAAGGTAAAGTGCTGGTTCATTTATTTATTTATTTTTACTTTACAGCAGTGATTTCGTTTGTATGCACTCATGCGAGTGTCATTAGAGATCTCTTTTTTTCCCATTAAAACATGTTTCCGTTGTGTGTGTGTGTTTGTTGTGAAACTAAAAAAGTGAGGTCGGGGAGGGAGGAGGAGTAAATACACTATCTGAAACACTTATCTGTTGGGATTTAATTTGAGTTTTTTTTTAAGGTAAATTGCAGGTTAATTTGTTTTATTTTTGCTTTATAAAATGTATTAATTGTTTTTATGTATTTATTTTTTTGGGGCTGTGGAACAAATAATTTGAGATTTTATTATTTCTTATGGGAAAATTAAATTTGGTTTATGAGTGTTTTTTGAATACGAGCCCCCCCCGCTCGTAATCCAAGGTTTTACTGTGTGTATGCGTATATCAAGACCTCACTCGTTTATCAAGTTAAAATTAATTTTAAAATTTTGCTTGTCTTGCAAAACACTCGCAGACCGAGTTATTCACAATCAAAGGTTAAACAGTCAAACATTATTATTATTATTATTATTATTATTATTATTATTATTATTATCTAAGTCATCAGTATGGCACTAAAATAGCATTTTACATACATTCACAAATATATACACACACACAGTCAGCCAAAAAAAAAAAAATATATATATATATATATATACAGTTCAGTATAAGAAAAATGTGCATAAATATTTAAAATCTAAATAATTGCTAAATGTTATATATTCATATTATATTTAAATATCATGATAATATAATTTGTACAGTATTATATTGATATAATATTCATACTATTTTTATTTTCATGAAGTGTGTAATTTCTTTAATTTTTAATGAGGGGTTGGAGCAGACGAGAGGGGAAATGAGGTCGCTGCTGAGGCTGTTACATAAACAACCAGTTTTTAAACTGTATCTTTTGCATTTTGCAGCCTGTCACCATAAAACATTTGTTTCTATTTCTTTCATTTAACCTAGATCAATCAGTTTAATTTAATATGAGTGAGGGAGGTCAGGATTTCTCAGGTGTAATGTTAGTTCTCTGAATGCTGAGAAAATCCATGAGCTTTTCTGAGCATGAAATTATTCAGTTTAATGGTTGTGATGTCATTAAATAACTTCAAACTTACTCCTAGCTGTCACCAGTTTAGCACTTTTCAGATGAACAAATAATTCCTGCTATGTCAGTTGGAAATAAGGTTGAGAGACGAGAACAGGGGAAACGGGTTCTGACGATACTTAAAGAAAAAAAAACGTGGATTTTTCATGCTTAAATGTCAGAATGTGAGAATGTGCGCGACATGGCAGACTCAATTACGCAGCTGTGTTTAAGAGCGCAGGGCTGCGTGACCGAACACACCCCGCTCTGATCAGATCTCTGTAAGATTAGTTCCACTAAATGAAGGAGATTATTCCGGAACTCATCGCAGCTTTTCTTTTCTGTCCTATCATCTGTGTAAAACCATTATCCAGCACATAAAAATAAATAAATCACATGGTGAAATGTTTACTTCCTGTGAATGTGTCCATGTTCAACCAGCGCTGGGTGATATGATGATATCGCTTCAGAGACAAATTATATAATTACTTTTAAAATAATTACAATCAGAAGCAGCTCATTTCATTTGAAATATTTTAAATTGTAAAATT
>QNUK01000693.1:5000-75000 GCA_013621035.1 Clarias magur | reverse complement strand
TCACTCACTCACTCACTCACTCACTCATCGTCATTACCGCTTAATCCTGTATTCAGGATCGCAGGGGGCGGAGCCTATCCCAGGAGACTTAGGGCATGAGGCAGGGAACAACATGGACAGGGTGCCAATCCATCGCATGGCACACACACACACACACACACACACACTCATTCATACTTTATTCTACTCATTCAGTCATAGAATAAACACTCCATTAGAACAAGATTCTCCGTGGCGTAATCCTGCCATACCGTGTCCCGCTAATGAAGAGACAACATGAAAGGACAGAAGCCTGAACAGCTTTATTGCATTTAAAGAACATGGTTCATCTTTAAAAGGGTTTTTGTGACCATTGAAGGAGGGACGCGAGCGAGCAGGTGTGTGAGCAGTTCACTCCTGCGAGCACTGAGACGCTCTCTCTCTCTGTCACACACACACACACACACACACACACTGTCTAAATGCGACTGTAGAACAGATTAAACATTACAGTAAGTCAATGACAGTTTATGCAACCGGAGCTAAATAACATGTTGGGAAGAAAAACATTACAGTCAGAATGTTCAAATTTGGGCCTGAATTTAAGGCAGTGTTGTTGTTGTTGTTGTTGTTTTCTCCATGATGGTGTTTGTAAAACTTCATATCAACACGTCCTTTCCTGACTCCACGCCATGCTTGTGTTCTCCCTTCTGCAGGTACGTACCAGGGCCAGTGGGTGGGCGGCATGCGGCACGGCTACGGCATTCGGCAGAGCGTCCCATACGGCATGGCGGCCGTGATCCGCTCTCCTCTGCGCACCTCCATAAACTCTCTGCGCTCGGAGCACAGTAACGGCACGGCCGGGACGCCCGGCACTGGGGGCGGCATCAGCCCGGCGGCGTCGCGTGGAGGCTTCGTCCTGACGGCGCACAGCGAGGCGGAGCTTCTGAAGGCAAAAAAGAAAGGTCTGTTCTTCCGGCGCTCTCTGCTCAGCGGCCTGCGTCTGCGCAAGTCCGAGTCGAAGAGCTCGCTGGCCAGCCAGCGCAGCAAGCAGAGCTCGTTCCGCAGCGAGGCGGCCATGAGTACGGTGAGCTCTGCCGCCTCGGACGTTAACTCCACCATCAGTCTGGGCGAGGCCGAGGGGGAGCTCCTGCCCACGAGCCCCAACGCCAACGATGACGGCAACGACGATGACGGCGTGGACGCTACGGCCACCGAGAGCTACGCGGGCGAGTGGAGGAACGACAAGCGTGCCGGCTGCGGCGTGAGCCGACGCTCGGACGGTCTCTGCTACCAAGGCGAGTGGTTGAGCAACAAGCGCCACGGCTACGGCTGCACCACCTTTCCAGACGGCACCAAGGAGGAGGGGAAGTACAAGCAGAACGCGCTGGTCAGCGGCAAACGCAAGAATCTGATCCCGCTACGCGCCAGCAAGATCCGAGAGAAAGTGGACCGCGCCATCGAAGGCGCAGAAAAGGCGGCTGATATCGCGAAGCAGAAGGCCGAGATCGCTCTGTCCAGGTGAGTGTGAAGCGCCATCGCACGTCACGCTCCGAGCGGAAAGGGGGAGGAGTTATTACTGTATTGAAAGTTAGGATGGTCACAGGAATGAATCTCAGGACTGCGCTCTGCTGGTGAGCCACAACGGCCATCAGAAAGCCACCTGATCTCCCCTCTGTCCCGTATGGATGACTTCATTTATGGTCATCTTGTGGCTGGGGGGGGCGGGGCTTTATTTCCGGCCCAGAAAACAAAGCTTGAAAAAGATTGAGAAAGATTCTAAAAAGAATCCAGTGAAATCACTCATTGCACTCCATATTTGTTTTTGTTTTTTTCCCAACCTAGCTTTTATTATAGTGTGATTAAATATAGGTCAAGAAACACTTTTAAAAATACATGCAGCTTCTTTAATCCTGCGCTGTGCCTTGTTTAATGCTTGCAGTTCTGCCTCACTTACGTGGCACCTTTTGATTGGTTGAGCATCTGTGTCTGATGTGACTGTCTGGAGTTTTGTGGGTTTTAATGAGACGTTCTCCTGCAATCTGATTGGCCGGAGGAAACCCAGTGTTTGTGCATTGTATAATGGAGTTGAGTGAGAAATATAAATAAAAAAAAAAAAAAACCCTGAATACAGTAAATGCAATATGATGCACAAAAGCACATGGAGCGATCGACACACACACACACACACACACACACGCACACACACACACACACACACACACGCGCAGGTGTTTTAAAGAAAGATTCATGAAATTACATTTGAGATCATTATTTGTGAAATACAGCGAGTGTGTTTCATATAAATGGAGCTGAATGAGGCTGACAGACGTGTGTGTGTGTGTGTGTGTGTGTGTGTGACAGCAGGGGCTTGATCAATACCTGTAACTGAAGGCTGTAAACTGTGTACTCTGTGTGTTCAGTGTGTTTGGACCGCGGCTGATCTGTGAAATGTAACAGGAAGCTTTGTTTCGAATGGATCGTGCTAGTTACACTTCAAGCCATCGTTTCAGCGCGGCTAATCGCAGTAGCCTGTTGTGGTAGCGTATGGGGGGCAGGGGGTGATGAGGGGGCGGGGCGTTGCTGCTTATGAGTTTCTAGCTGTCTGTAAGAAGGTTCACGCTGGAAATCGGGAGAGACGTGAAGTGAGGACGACTAAACAAATCCAAACCGCTGTCTGCGTCGCAATCTTTGATAATATTTTCCTAGATCTTTGCATTCTTGTCATATTAATGCACGCGTGTTTATTATTATTAGCAGAGATTGTGATGTCACCGATACAAAACAAGATAAATTCTGTGCATGGTTTTGTCCTCAGCCTGGTAAACTATTCTCTTCCCACACACAACGTTGTCTATAATAAACCTGTTCATTTTAAAAGTTCTGCCCAAGTGGCCACGATAAAGGGCGAAAGACGACGCGTCCTGAAAGGCCAATTCAGTCGCTCCGTCCTGTCACCTGATCAGAGAAAAGGATGTTTAGACTCTTTTACTCTGGTTGCAGTAAGTCCAGCAGTAATAGCAGTGCGGTAGCGTCTCCTAATGTTAGCGATCCGCTCTGTGAAACAGCTGATCGGGAGATTCTGAGAATGTTGTCTGAACATCATGTTACTGAATGAAGCACGGTGTGATGCTGTGGTCTGCGATGACATCAGCTAGTTCTGCTACCTTCGCTTTTACCTCCCGGTGCTTTTTTTCCCTGATGAGTCGCGTTTGGGATCCATGATGTATGTCTCTGTAATGATTTATAATGACGTTACGACACCTGATGCACCAGCGCTTTGTGTTCCAGAGACATGAGTTGCCGGCGCTGTGCGTCGTGAGCGGTTGTGTTTGTTTTGTCTGGTTCAGTTCACACCATCCTGTAGTGTTAGAGACCTCGGGGGACGAGTGACGGAGACGGACGGACGTTATACAGTCACACCTGTACTACTGTACTACTGTACTACCATCGCCAGCTGTTGTCATGTGCTGAAGTCTACCTGGTAGATGTTTCCGTATTGTTTATCATCTTCCTCATCATCCGAAATGTAAAGATTTTTTATGCAACACAATTCAACAATTAGTTTTTCTTTAAACTAATTTCCTGCCACTTTCTGTCTGATTCACTACACAATCACAATCAACACAGGAGTTTGCTGTTATTTATTAAAACTGGACAACATATCATCATTGCATACGTGAATACTGTAACTATAAACACACCCGCAGGCTGATTTATCCAACGTGCCAAAGGGCTAAGAGGTGGAGTTATAGCGTTTTGCAAAATAACACTGGTTAAGACCAAAATCTTGTTTTTATAAAAAAACATCATTGTTCGACAGCTTGAACCAACCACACAAATTGGACACGTGGTAGTAGCTGAGTAACTTGGCTACCGTAAAACTGGTTGTTATGGAAACGTCAGATTTACTCATAACAGCTTTGGATCGCTGAGAAACCAGAGGAGCAAATCAAGAGAACAATCCAGAAATCACGCTAATCTGCAAGCTAGTTAACAGTAGCATGATCCAACCAGCCAGCTAGGTCCTAACTAGGTATTAGCTATTGGCTAAGTGCTATTTGCCAGGTATACAGTAACGGTCCATGTTGTGATGTAATAATAAAATAATAAATGCTGAGTTAGTGTTACTACTGTGAAGTTCATTATTTTCCCGTAACAACACGTCCCTGTAAGTGTTTTATTCCTTATAAAAGGGCCAATGTGCACTGATTACAAATATCACATTTATTAAAGAGCTTCTTCTGTCCGTACGGTATAAGACGTCTAACCGCCCCAGTTCTGAAGATCACTTCAAAAAACTTCAAGTTAAACGCTTTAGCTATTTTTTGGAGGCTCTTTCATTAAATGCTAAATAAGCATCTCGTTAGCTGCTACTATAGAAACGATAACGTATCAGAACGAAAGTGATAAGCCTGAGATTCTCCGTTCTACTTATGAGAGCTGAAGTTTCTCCCACTGACCAATCAGACGTGAGAATGATGAGATTTTACCAGCACTGTTGTGGATCAGGCTTTTATTTTAATATCACTCAAGTGTGTGTGTGTGTGTGTGTGTGTGTGTGAACGTTCCGAGGTATGCGTGCGCTATATCTAGATCCTCACTCACCCTTCAAATCCCATTGACCTGGTTTTAGAGCGAGTGATTACGCACTAACGGCGCTCATCTGCTCACGGCTCAGCCTCGTCTTCTCCCACTGACCCAACAGCAGTTTTAAAATCCCCAATATAGACACTTTTAATAGAAACCGAACCCTTTTGCTCAGGTATAAAATTAACACATGGTACACACACACACACACACACACACACACACAGATAAACACAAAGTTAAAGAGTGTATGAACTGAGTTGTTCTTTCTCGTGAGTCTATAATCAAACGTGACTCAGACCTAAATAAATAAACTTGCTGTAGATCTCCTGAACAGGGACACGTTAAACACATCGCACGTCACCTCGCATGACCCAGAAACACCCTTTCCCCTCCCGTCACGCCCATCCCCCCGCTACCCCCCCTTCCCCCCCCCCCCCCCCCCCCCCACCCACACACACACACACATGGTACACATGGTGACAGGATGTTCGTATTGTGACATTTTTTACAGATAACATAGTAAAGCATTGCACATTCAATAAACAACAGGCAAATTAATATAATGCAAAAAAAAAAACATGTAAATAATTCATTTATAAATTCAATACATTGTGCATTTTGTAATATTTGTGCTCCAGTCTAATGTTAGACGCTAAGATCCTGAACAGCGAACGCTAGTTACCATTGATTTATCGCCGGTTTAATTCTGTGCCAAATACACTGCATGTTGTGTTTGATTTACAAATCTTTTCAAATTAAATTAATATTTTAAACAAAGTTCTCAGATCTGATTCACATTATTACATTTTTGGGGATTTTCGCTGTTAATGTTTCATGCTAGCCTGAGGGAAAATAAAAAGAGACTGCTGTTGCTGCTTTCATCCTTCATACGCTTGATGCTAATACAATTCATGCTAAGTGCTAATATTGCTAAAGCTCAGTTACGGCTGTAGCATCGGGTGAGAAGCACCGACGGGTTTACATTATATATTCACCCTCTCACTCACTCACTCCGCGTCTATGCCGCTTTATCCTGTATCAGGCTTGTGGGGGCGGAGCCTATCCCAGGAGACTTAGGGCACAAGGTGGGGTACACGCTGGACAGGGTGCCAATCCATCACAGGGCACACACACACACACACACACACATTTACATACTACGTGCAATTTGGGAACTGCAGGTGTTTGGACTGTGGGAGGAAACCGGAGAAACCGGAGGAAACCCACCAAGCACGGGGAGAACATGCAAACTCCATGCACACAGACTCTGAGGTGGGAATCGAACCCAGACCCTGGAGGTGCGAGGCTAAGCCACTGTGCTACCTCATGAAGGAACGAGTGTTTACGGCTGCTATAATGTGAATGAGAACTTGCCTGGTTCAAGAATGCATCTGGTAATTCATCATCTATGTCATCATCATCATCATCATCATCATCATATCCTTATCAACAGTGTTCCCAGAAACAGCACCTAGAGTAGAGCTCAGTTCCCTAAAGAAACCCCTCAGAAGTCTCTCAGTGGTCCTTAAGGTTTAATTATGCGCTTTTAACGAGTTTTATAAGTTGCGCAGCGTCCTCTAGGTAATCTATCTGGAGTTACAGAAGACGTCCCCTTGAGGGCACCACCACAGTGACAAGCAATTAGCTTCGAGAGATACGGTTTAGTAAGACTGTGGGAGGGTGAAGTCCTGAGCTCTGTGTCTGTACTGGATCCAGGTGGCCTGAGGGACCGAAGGAGGACTGGGAGAAGAGGTGTGGAGTTGATATTACTAATGAGGAATGGGAATTGATCTGGGATTGGGTGAGATAAATATGTTTGTCTTTCTAACTGCTTAATAAACATCACAAGTGCAAACAAGATGGCTGCTTCTCCTTAGCTAGGGATCATGATGAACATGTCACCAGTTACAAAGTGACTCAGCCAGGAAATTGCATTTATATCGAGATCCGGAATTCATTGTTGAAGCGTTCAGAACAGAAAAATGGTAAATAATAACGAACTGATTCACTGTACACGTTCCCAATTTGTCACAAAAAAAGACATATTGCTTATTTAAACATACAGCACCGTGGACTCTACTGTACGGACTGAATGTGAACGGGACGGGATCCGTCTCTGAAGTAGGCGAGTTCCTGCCAAAGACATTCTACCAAAGTCTGTGGGAATAAACATGGGGCAGTTAGAAGTAACAGTAGCTGTGTCCGCACGGGCAATAGTTCACTCTGATTCTGGGCTTAAAGCTCTTAATCAGAACATTCCTTCTGCTTTCTACATATACAGTATTTTAGAGTTTTGTTTGCTATGAAGCATTTTACCTGCCGGGAATATAACAGAAGAAGAAGTATTTTCCTCCAACTTACGTATAACTGCGTTCTGATTGGTCGCAGGAATTCAGTTCCCGCTCCGATTGGTTAGATGCCTTAGCTACGTGTGAAAAGACGAGCCAATCAGAGCTCCTTCCTCAGCTACGTACCCAGTGGGTGAAGGTAAAGACGTCCGGGTCAGGACCGGAAGTTAAATGTCCTTCCTCGAAACGCATCAGCTGATCTAATGTTACCCCCATGTGAGGCAAACATTTGCAGAAAGACTCTGTTTATTCCAACACAAGAGACTTGATCAGAACTCCTGAACAGATTATCAGAGGCTTACAGCCCGCTTACATTCCCACTGGAAGCCCATTCGGACCGAGTCGGACGGTTCCGACTGAGGTGGTCACGTGACGCAGTTTTATTCCCGATTAAGTGATTGTTGCCATCATCGGTGGAATCCACAAAAACGCACCCAGTTCCACACAGGCTGTTTGGTGGTGTAAATGCCGAACATGTGCGGTGACCCGCCGTTCAGCTTTGGGTCAGAACCGTTTACAACACAGCATGAATATTACAGGAAGGACACCAGGGAGAGTGTGACATTTTCTGTAGACTGAAAACAAAGTGCCCTGAGAAAGCGAGAGCGCCACAACACTGTGCTGAAGTTCTTAGAATAACTGAGGCCTCAAAAACCGAATGTTTCAACGATTTGAAGGAGGTGGAACATAAGTGCAGGCATCTTTATTTATAACTATAAACAAAATAAAAGGAAAAGAAAAGACAAAGTGAGAACTGCGACTAGCATAGCAGTACAGAGACACGCATCAACAACGGCATCAATCAACGCAACAACAACGGCGGAAAAAAATCCCAGAGACGGGATAAAAACGGAGCAAGAGCCAACGCAAACCTGGGCTTTAAATAAAAAAACAAACCGGCTGGAAACATGGTGCGGGTGATTAGAGTGATGATCATGTGACTGAGACGAAGCACATGCATGTACTTTATACAAAGCGCCTTGAAGCTCATGTCCGGTCGGCTCTGGTCGGCATCTTGGCAGGAACTGACTCCCCCGAAACCACGGTTCATCCATAAATGGGCAAATGGGCGGAGCAAACGGAGCCTAGCAAGATTTGTATATACATTGTCCCGTGTCATACATGCTAGCGTGGTAGAAATGCGGTAGAACTCTCCTACAATGCCTACCGTAGGTGAGCTTTAAAAGAGCTAACTATCAAAGTAACTATCAAAAAATCCTAAAACCTACGAAAGAGAAAACATCATGTCTTAGCACTACTGTAGTGAATTTATTATGTAGCTCTGAGACAAGGAACTAATCGACATTTACTATGCTGCTCAGTCAAAGACACGGAGGTTCTTCAGTGGGTGGTGTAGTGGTTAGCACCGTCGCCTTGCACCGCCAGGGTCTGGGTTTGATCCCCGGCCAGGCTCGTTTCCCGTGTGTGTGGAGTTTGCATGTTCTCCCTGTGCTTGCTGGGTTTCCTCCGGGTACTCCGGTTTCCTCCCACAGTCCAAGCACATGTAGGTCAGGCTAACTGACGTTCGCAAATTGCCTGTAGTGTGTGAATGAGTGAGTGTGTGTGTGAGTGCCTGTGATGGATTGGCAACCTGCCATGTGCCTCAAGTCTCCTGGGATAGGCTCCGCCCCCCGTGACCCTGAATACAGCATTAAGCGCTATAGATGATGAGTGAGATGTTCTTCAGTTAACAGTCGTTCCTTTATCAGACTCTCTTTTATTCTCTTTTAAAGTTTAATAAGATGTAAAAATAAAAACAGCTTGCTACTGAATGTTAATAATGAAACTTAAAGTTATGGTTTTACTTCTAAACGTCATTGTATAAACAACAATTGATTTTAAGCAGCTATATTTCAACATTTATCTCGTCACTGCGTCTTTGCTAAAGTTCAGTGATGTGAATCCCAGATGCTTCCTGTTCTTTAAATGCTCTCACTTAGAAATCTACTTTTAGAATTAATACTTTTTTTAAAACACAGCAAAAGAATAAATAACGGTGTGTTTTTTTACACCGTGATACAGACATCTCATCAGGCCACTTTTAGAAAAAGAAAATTCAAGAACAAATGACTGATTAATGATGATAAATTAAAAAAAAGACATTTAAACTGATCCTGTGCACGTTAAGTCGGATGCTAACGACAGCCCGGTCGCGTGCTACAGGTACTGCGACAGTCCTTCCTATGGTTCATACTCACTTGCACTTCATACTGTATGTTTATTCAACGTGAACAGAAGAAAAATGAAGCTTTGCAGGAAGTAGCAGAGATCGTGGTGTCGCGGATGGAGCTGGTACTGCTAGTCTGGCTAAACGTAAGCTAGTTAGAAGCTTCAGTGAGAGCGAAACATTTACAGCACATCGAGCAACCGTGTATCACACTGATAAGTGCATCATGTAATTTGCGTTTCACTAGCTAGCTTTAAAACCTAGACAGGCCACGCCCACAAACCTATTCAATTCAATTAGTTAGTTCAAATTTGATTTGCCACTTTTTTGCTAATAAATATTATTTTTAAACTAATATTACTAATTATCTAATATAAATGTTTAATTCAAGTGACTTTTCTGTAAACCTTGATAAAGGAGGTCACTCAGGTGGTTCTTATTATATTAGCCTCCACATTTCAAACAAATCACAGTGGTCACAACCTGCATGTGTCACAGATTAGAGGAGATCTGTTTGTGCAGGTTGTGGGCTAGCGGCTAAGCCGATTAGCTTCTGGGTCATCGCTGTTAGGCGCGATAAAGGAACCCAAACACCTCCTGATGAGCTAACACCGGAAATTAGCGTGACTCAGCGCTATACAACGTTAGCGGTGTCGGATTAGCGCTCCATCACCGGCGTTTATTTCTGAGGAGCGAGAGAGAGAACGTACTTTCACATGAAGATCAATACTGAAGTTTATTGTCGTTCAGATCACTTCTGGGTTTCTGCTACTATGGGGGCGGAGTTATAAATAAGAGATGTCACTCCTCCAAAGCCGTATTCGGACAGGATTAGTTATACACGAGGAAGTGGTTGATGAAATCGCTCCTGAGGTTTACCTGATGTTCCTCCTGTTTCATGCTGCAAATCTGGCACTGACATTTTTACATAATGTCTGACATGAGCAGGAGAAACAGCTACACCGTTAAACCACCGATAAACCACCTGAACTGACACGTGGCTACATCCGGCGATAAAACACAGCATCGGTGCTAAAAAGTGTCTCATCTACTGTAGGTGAAGAAAGTGAATTTTAACCTCCGTTTTTCATAATACTTAATGCTTCTTATCTTCTGATCCATACTTCATTTGTAGTTAATATACAAACACATTTATATTATATTTTATATCAGATAAAAGAAACACATTTGCTAAAAAACACTTTTTTAAATTTAAACCTTTTAACGATCGTAATTGTCATTCAGATGAATCTTGGCCAATTTAGATTTCACATGTTGAGTTATAAATCTGAAAAAGTGTATTATTCTAAAATTTGGGGGGCAGAAAATCATCTCTCCAAAACGGCTGAAATTAGCAACTTGGATGTTTTAGGGAAGCAAGATTCATCATTTACATGTTGCGTAATCTTCTTAGGCACACACATTTTTTTTCTCCCTAATTTAGTCGTGTCCAATTCCTCCCCGTCACTAGGGGGCTCCACATTAAGGCTCCCACTCAGCCGGGAGGGCCGAAGACTATCATGTGTTTCCTCCGAACCACATGACGCCAACCGACCGCATCTTTTCGAGCTGCTCGCTCACACACTGTTGTGGGCGGAGTAACAGCAGTGGGCCGGAGGACAGCACTATCCAGTCCCAGCGTCAGCTCACAGATGCCCCTGATTGGCTGTAGAGCCGTGATTAATATGTGAGCACTAAGTACCTCTAAGTACTAAGCTCTAAGTATCAGCTCTCTCTAGACCTCTCTAGAGTTACAGCATCACCTGGGAATCGAACTCGCGATCTGCACCGCTCGGAGCTCCACATTTTCTCTATTATATGTATAACAGGAAAAGACAAATTTAGCAAATAATTCAGTCCTACCACGGAGGACGCTGTCCTGCCTGTCAATATGCAAATATTTTAGAGCACCACCTGTAGTATTATAGAGGAACAGCAACACTTTACCACCTTAAATAAACCTTTCTTTCGGCGTCTCCTATCAAGGGGGCGCCACAGCAGACCGTCCGGTCCACACACAACTTGACTTAGAGATTAAAAATTCATTTTAAAAAGTTGATCTTGTTGATGTGTAAATTGGCCCACAAAATAACTACGTATAATGACGTAACCGAATCATTTTATTCTCTTATCTTTATTTATTACTTATATAAACCTGAACCTTTTTGCACCACATATTGTCTAATAATAAAAAAAACATTTACAAAATGACAATATGGATTTTTCTTCTCTTCGCTTTATTGGATTACTTTTTACTTTCTTTTTTTTAAATGTGCATTTTTTGTTATTTACGGTGTTTATTTCTGTGTTGTGCTGTATTTGCATGTTTGCTCAGAAACAGTTTCCTGTAAATCAGCTGAGTTTGATTCCACTTCGATCAATATTCAACTTTTTAGACAAGACAGCCCACTGTAATCAAATCTCTGATATCAGCTTCATCGTACTGAAAATGTAACATTTACTTCAATAACTGAATTATCACCTATAAGATGTTAATTATATAAATGAACGCGGCTTTATCCTGTCTGTCTGGGGTCGGTACATCGGTACACTATTACACATTTCACACCCAACGTTCAGCATCCGGCTCTGACTTTCTCGGTGTTAATGACTGTGTGTGTGTGTGTGTGTGTGTGTGTGTGTGTGTGTGTGTGTGTGTGTGTGTGTGTGTGTGTGAGAGAATACCGTGCTTAGGTGTGAGAGGCGGGAGGCTGCGTGTTAGGGAGGAGTGAAAACAAAGTGCGTGTATGAATGAGAGGAAACTCTGATGTCATGCACTGATTAACTCATTAACAGACGAACTGATGGAGCCGCTGAGAAAAGAAACAAGAGAATTAGAAGTAAATGTACAAATGTATAACATAGAGCTCATTTTACACTTTATTATAAGTATGTTGAAGTGCATTATGGGTAAAACATCAGTGACTCAAACACAGAGGCCACGCCTCCTTCTCTGAGACTGACAGATACACAGGTGCTCAGTAATCTTGCTCTTCTACACTGAATCAGTGCGAGTGAGTCAATTTAATTTTGAGTCGACTCTCGATTCACAAACCCTGGACTCGGATAAGTGACTGTTATTTTACTCTTTACGTCTCTGTATATTGTGTATCAGTGAGCAATATTTTAAATGGCTTATACTCCAATAAGAACACTATTTAACACACACACACACACACACACACACACACACACACACACACCTCCAGGAAACTGACTGAAAGGGAATAAATGTTTTATCACGTCCACTCTCGTCCTCCTACTGTCCACCTGCCTTTTCCTTTTTTCCCAAACGCAGCATCCTCTCTCTCTGTCTCTCTCTCTCTCCATTCCTCCCTCACACATTCTCCCACCGTTGCCAGGACAACCAGAAAGGCCTGTCCCACCTCGGCTCACCTCACCCTCACACACACACCCACACGAACGGTGAAGAGAAGCCGTCACAGCTCAATCCCACTCAGCACAAATCACACGCTAGCACACAGCATGCCCACACACACACACACACTAACACACACACTAACACACATTCAGACTGCTTTATGCACACATGAAGATACTCTATACACACACACAAACACACACACACACCTGACCTGCTGCCTGAGTGAGAGTGAGAGTGTGTGTGTGTGTGTGTGTGTGTGTGTGTGTGTGTGTGTGTGTGTGTGTGTGTGTGTGTGTGTGTGTGTGTGTGAGACCTGGAGTTAGAAGAAAGAAGGAAATCGATGCGCGGTCACATGCTGTATCGCACCGAGACACAGGCGAGGAATAAAAGACTCAATAATGATCCACCGTTACACCAGTGTGTGAGTGTGTGTGAGTGTGTGTGAGTGTGTGTGAGTGTGTGTGAGTGTGTGTGAGTGTGTGTGAGGTGTGTGAGTGTGTGTGAGTGTGTGAGTGTGTGAGTGTGAGTGTGTGTGAGTGTGTGTGTGAGTGTGTGAGTGTGTGTGTGTGTGAGTGTGTGAGTGTGTGTGAGTGTGTGTGGTGTGTGAGTGTGTGTGAGTGTGTGAGTGTGTGAGTGTGTGTGAGTGTGTGTGTGTGTGTGAGTGTGTGTGAGTGTGTGTGAGTGTGTGTGAGTGTGTGAGTGTGTGTGTGTGTGTGTGTGTGTGTGTGTGTGTGTGTGAGTGTGTGAGTGTGTGTGAGTGTGTGTGAGTGTGTGTGAGTGTGTGTGAGTGTGTGTGCTGAAATGTTTTCATTCTCTTCCTGTAACAACTGAAATCCTGTTTTTGTTGAAGAGCGACGCCTCTGTACTTTCTGTCCGTTACATTCAGTGTTGTGAGAAACAGGAAGTTTTACAAAGCGGTGAGTGTTTTCATCTCGTCCACTGTGTACCAGGTGGAGGACAACGTACTGGTCCTGATTAGATACTGTATATACGTAGAGATATATTTCACGCTATACATACAGTATAATACAGAAGATGTGTGCAGACAAACAAGCTCCTGCTGAAGGTTATGTAAGAATGAAGTGACCGATCTCGCTTCCCTAAAAATGACAAGTTAGTAACTTCAGAGACGATTTTACACTGTATGAGCCCCAAAAATGGCTGTCCAGTGTTAAACTGTCTCACTTCAAACAATAATCATTTAAAATGCAAATCATTCATATTTCTTGAAATATTGAATTGAAGTCAAATTGGTGTAAGCTTCTAGAAGCATATGTAAAAACTGTGACTTAAATCGTTTTTTTGTAAAAGCTTCAAAGCAAAAAATCATCTGTAGTGTCCGTAACCATGTCGCAATATCTTAACAGTTTTAGAATAATACACCTTTTCAGACTTATGACTTTTCATGTGAAATCTCAATTGACCAAGTTTCATCTGAATGACAAAATCATTTAAAGATTTGAATTTTAAAAAGTTACAGACACTACAGACATTAAAGGGCATTTAGCAAATTGTATTTATTATTTATTTCAAGATAAGAAACATTAAGTATTATAGAAAAATGGTGAAATATGATCCTATCTGAAACTTTTCACCTACTGTAGGTGAGACATTTTTTAACCCCAATACCATGTTTGGACTGTGAGTCTTTCCATGTCCCTCCCAAAGCGAATCGCAGCGTCCTCAGCTCTGCCACCTCCAGCTCTGCTTCCTGCAAAGGGCATGAACTGTTTAACACTTCCTGGTGAAATCAACGAACAAAGAGTGGAAGTTGTACAGACGTTCATCTGGAGACGAACCAGGAAGTGTTAAAGGACAGAGAGAGAGAGAGAGACATGGAGAGAGAGACATGAGAGCGTGGGAGCGTTAGCACGTTAATATCAGATCCAAAAGGAAGAGAGTAGAATTAAATTATTTCATATAAAAAACCTCTAGCAAATGCGGTGTAGTAAGGACTGCATGGGTAATTAGCATAAGCTCATAGCGAAGGTGATCACACTGTAATCATAAGTGCAACTTTTCGTAGCTAACACGTAGCCGATTTGTCGACTCAAGGCACAGTTGAGCTCTGCTGCTCTGGTCCTGCTCCTATCAGTGGTGCTTGAGATGCTTCTACAGTTCAGCTGGAGTCCACCAGTCCCTAATTTAGACTTAGGAAATGGACACACCTGTCTGTATTATTCTATATGATGGCGCGAGAGAATTATCTGTTGACTCGTGAGACAGGATTGTGTGAAGACGCAGATCTCGGGAAGGACACGAGAAAACATTCTGCAGTTTTGAAAGCACCCAAAAGCATGACAGTTCTACACACACATATACAGTATAACAACCATCAGTCGTCCCAGAACTGGACACCCAAACAAACACCAGGAACCCAAAGGTCACCATAAAGGGACAGAGAGGGAACCAGGAACTCAAGGGTCATTGTAAAGGGACAGAGAGGGAACCCACGGGTCTCTGTAAAGGGACAGAGAGGGAACCAGGAACCCAAGGGTCATTGTAAAGGGACAGAGAGGGAACCCACGGGTCTCTGTAAAGGGACAGAGAGGGAACCAGGAACCCAAGGGTCATTGTAAAGGGACAGAGAGTGAACCCAAGGGTCTCTGTAATGGGACAGAGAGGGAACCAGGAACCCAAAGGTCACCATAAAGGGACAGAGAGGGAACCAGGAACCCAAGGGTCATTGTAAAGGGACAGAAAGGGAACCCAAGGGTCTCTGTAAAGGGACAGAGAGGGAACCAGGAACCCAAGGGTCATTGTAAAGGGACAGAGAGGGAACCAGGAACCCAAGGGTCATTGTAAAGGGACAGAGAGGGAACCAAAGGGTCACCGTAAAGGGACAGGGAGGGAACCAGGAACCCAAGGGTCTCTGTAAAGGGACAGAGAGGGAACCAGGAACCCAAGGGTCATTGTAAAGGGACAGAGAGGGAACCAGGAACCCAAGGGTCATTGTAAAGGGACAGGGAGGGAACCAGGAACCCAAGGGTCTCTGTAAAGGGACAGAGAGGGAACCAGGAACCCAAGGGTCATTGTAAAGGGACAGAGAGGGAACCAAAGGGTCACCGTAAAGGGACAGGGAGGGAACCAGGAACCCAAGGGTCTCTGTAAAGGGACAGAGAGGGAACCAGGAACCCAAGGGTCATTGTAAAGGGACAGAGAGGGAACCAGGAACCCAAGGGCCATTGTAAAGGGACAGAGAGGGAACCAAAGGGTCACCGTAAAGGGACAGGGAGGGAACCAGGAACCCAAGGGTCATTGTAAAGGGACAGAGAGGGAACCAGGAACCCAAGGGTCATTGTAAAGGGACAGAGAGGGAACCAGGAACCCAAGGGTCATTGTAAAGGGACAGAGAGGGAACCAGGAACCCAAGGGTCATTGTAAAGGGACAGAGAGGGAACCAGGAACCCAAGGGTCATTGTAAAGGGACAGAGAGGGAACCAGGAACCCAAGGGTCATTGTAAAGGGACAGAGAGGGAACCAAAGGGTCACCGTAAAGGGACAGAGAGGGAACCAGAAAGTCATTGTAAATGATATCTTTGTGGTGAGACTTACAGAGGGACAGCCATCACTGCAGAAGACTGAACTATTTGGAAAACAGGTGCCAGGGTTAGATTGGTAATCAGGCATCCCAGGCATTTTCACAGTCAGCTGATGCACTTTGGGTCTGATACATGTTTTTATTATTTTTTTTATTTAATTTATTTTTTGCCAATGACCGGTCCACCATACAGGAACAGCGGTCCATTGTTTGTCTTCATAAACCCAATCACATGGGTCCAAAGGCTGAGCGATGAAGTCACTTGCTCCACCCATATAAAATCTTTTATCACTCCATCGGACCCCAGCCTGGGGGCTTTAGGTTTACTAATACACAACATTCTCTCTTATTTTTATTAAGTAAGGCTATTTTTTTATTTAGGATATTTATTTTAATTTGTATTTATTTCTGTATTTTCTTTTTTTAACTCATTAATACAGTGATGATTATTGTTGTTGTTGTTGTTGTTATTACAGGACGGCCCATGCGAGGGGGAAGGCGGAGGCGGCCACGACGGCGGCACAGAAAGCGCAGGAGGAGTGCAGGCTGGCCAGAATCGCAGCTAAAGAGTTCTCACCTTCGTTTCAGCATCGAGGAAACGGTGAGAACCCGAAACACGAACTAACACGCTTACACTCTGTCAGATCCCAGCCGAGCTGAGACGCGCAGCACTAGTGGGTGGACTGAATCAGACGACTCATTAAATATATAAAAGTATTCAATCACACCTCGTTCGGTCCTGGACTCTGATTGGTTTATTCACTATAACAGCAGTTCTGACTGTAGTGCGGCTTTATATTAACACACTGTACGGTTTCTATAGCGACGGCTCGCTCGCAGGGACGTCTGCTTTAAGCCAGGCGGTCTGGAAGGAGTCTCCAGTGTCAGTGCTTTGTACCACTCAAGTGTTTTTACACATATGGCAACCTTAAAAAGATTTATATTATTTTATACATTTGCTTATTTTAAAAAATGAGAGTAATGGAGTGATGGAGTGATGGAGTAATGGAGTGATGGAGTGATGGAGTGATGGAGTGTGCACTGTAGATGAACGTTTTGTAGAGATTAATTCATAAATATATTTTTAAATTCCAATAAATGTAGCATTTAAAATGAGTAAATGTGTTTAAATGATGGTTAGACTTCAGCTTTCTGCCTGCTGTGGGTGGTATAAGGGAGCTCTGTGTGTGTGTGTGTGTGTGTGTGTGTGTGTGTGTGTGTGTGTGTGTGTGTGTGTGTTTGGGTGAGGGCGGTGTGGGAGTGAATGATGGCACAGGCAACAGGAAAATGAGGGGAGGTCAGGATTGACCTTTCTAATGCGCCCACGCGTATCAAGCTTAAACCCACACGCACACACACACACACACACACACACACACACACACACCTATAATGCTTTTTGTGATTTAGAAGGACCTTGATGGCCAAACCAGTAGGGTGGTAGTTTAAGGGGACCCACCTTTCCCAATGCATTACAGAGATGATAATACTATCAAAACTTTATTTTGATCTGCAGAAGAAGAATCTGGCTCAGAATTTTCTTTACACACACACACACACACACACACACACACACACACACACACACACACACACACACGCACGCAGTGTGATGAGAACTCACAGGATTGGGACTAAACAGCTGTGCGTCCATAAGAAAACCACTTGTTACTGAGACTCATCAGAAAAAAGTCTTTTTAAAAAAGTCAGTTTGTCAGGGATCATAAAGTCTGGACTGGAGTGATGTATAAAGGTCATGTGACCTGATGAGTCCAGACTGAGTCTATTGCAGCGTGATGGGCGTGTCAGGGTGAGAAGGGAAGCGCATGAAGCGATGCTCCCATCATGCATAGCGTCCACTGTACGAGCCTCTGGAGACAGTGTTATGATCTGGTGTCGCTTCAGTCGCTCAGGTCGACACTCAGCAACGTCATGTGGAGATAAAATGAAGTCACATGACCACCTGAATGTACTGAATCACCAGGGTATCAGTTCTAATCTTAGTGTGACAGAGAGGTTCTGGGAGCGTCAGGGATCATTTCACCGCACTGAAAATCAGCGGGATGTTCTGGAGAAGAGTTCACTGAGCGGTTCCACTTCCTCGTATCAGTACCAGACCTCGGGCAAACATTCACGCGGCTCTGGATGTTAGTGAACGTTGCGCGGCTGCATGCGGTTGTTGTGCCGCAGTGAACGCGCACCGTCACCAGTGAAACATTACACTGAGCTACTTTCATTTTTTTAGCCCGTTAGTGTGTATTAAATAAGTATAAAGTGTGCATTGTATTCTATTCCAAGCCGTACTTTTCTAGTGCCTGTTTTTTGTCCTTGTCCTCATCCTTAGTGTTTTATTTTTAGGGTTTTTTCTGTTTTTGATCCTGGACCATCAGTCTGTCTATTTATTTTTATAAGACATTACTGCACTGCATTTCAGTTGTCTGTAATTCTCTGATTAATCCAGTGGACATTTTTTAATATGTGTGTGTGCGCAGGAGTGGAGTGTGAAAGGCCGAAGCCGCAGCCCTCGAGCGACAACGACGTGGAGATGATGTCGAGCGAGACTCAAGACAGCACCGAGCTCTACATGAAGGGCTCAACTCCCACAGAACTCACTCCCGACGTCAGCCCGGGTCCAAGTCCCACCTCCAAACCTCGGGCCCGCCCCAAAAACGCCCGCTTCCTGCGACAAAGCGCTGTGGACGACGAGAGGGGCGGAGCGTCTGAAATTCAGGTTTTGGTAGAAGGTCGTAGCCACGGCAGGCCGAGTGTAGGCAGCGGATTAGGGGAGGAACACGTGAGAGCGGCGAACACCAACGGTCACCGGCACTCCTCGACCAATCACAAGGTGTCGCCGAGGGAGCACGGCACGTCCAATCACAAGCCGTCGTCACGGGAGAAGTGGGCGGAATGGACTTCGCACCGGACACAGACGCGACTTCTCGAGCAAGACGAGGAGAAGCTGAGCAACTACGAGATGGAGATGAAGCCGCTGCAACCCATGGACTCCAACTCCCAGAAGCCCTATGGGCAAGGAGAGGAGCGTCACCGGGGCAAGAACCGGGCCAAGAACCGGGACCGAGAAAGGGACAGGGACAGGGAGAAGGATAGGGAAAAAGAGGACACGGAACGTCCCAGTGTGGACTCGGTGCAGAAGCTGGACAGTCTACGCACGGGGGAGAAACTGGAGGCTCGGCCTCTGCGCAGGGACCTCATGCTCTCGCCCCCGCAAAAATCCTCACCCATTGCACTAGAACACGACAACGGGAACCGCACACAGCTCAAAGCCAACTCGGTGAGTGTGCGCGCGCACACACACACACACACACACACACACACACACACAATTCAATTCAATTTATTTTTAAAGGTTGTGTTTAAGAGTTTAAGATTTAAATCCATCAATACTGCACAATGTACAGGGGAGAAAAAAATCAGCGTAAATAAGCAGTGGAGGTGATAGCCGGCAGATAGATGAGGCCGTTCAAGTCAAACCGGGACTTATGCTGACATTTCTGCTGAATGGAGACGTAGACGCGATCGGCGTGTACAGAGACGTCAGTCGCAGGAAAACATCTGAACGCTGTGAATGTTGTAAGACATTAGGAGACGAAGTGTAAATCCAGCTTCACTGATACGAGCATCATCCAGGACGGGTTCGCTCTCTCACACGTCCACATCACTCAGACTGACACCAGCCAACATGTGTGGTGATTGTCGCTGGTGTGGGAGTGGCCAACATGACCGGTGGGAATTGGATACGACTAAATTACATCATAATAAAAAAACCTGCTGTGTAACTGGCCAGGAGGGGGCGATACCACACCAAACGCAGATGGACTCGCAAAGAAGAAGAACTGATACTTTTCAGCAAAGCCAGCGTGTGTCTTGTGGGACATTAATTGGAGGTGAAAGCAGTTCTAAAGAATCTGTTGATTTTAGATCGTTTAACGTTTGGAACTTTGCCTAAATAATTAACGAATAAAGTGAGAAGCGATGCTAAACGTCGATTCGGTACGTCAGTGAAATTGCATGATATATTTTAATGGCGCAGCTCTAGACGCCTGGACACAGGTGTATCCGCGTAGCGTCTCAGTCTGTGGGGACGAATGGACGCGTCCTGGATGTTTGTATGCGAAATACGCTGAGAGTTTCTTATTAGCCCCGAACTCTGAGAACTTTAACACCTTTTATGTGAAAACAGGTGGATGGAGAGAGCAATACAAAGCAGGCCAAACAACACACACACACACACACACACACACACACACACACACACTGCGCCGGCGGCGGCCGCGTGCACCTTGGTAACAGCAGCTCGCTAAAGCGGACTCCCATTGGCTGCTTCATGCTGTTGCTAGGGAACAGCTTATGCATCTCTCTGATATTAGCCAATAGTAGAGTGTGTGCAGGTTACAGAGTGGAGGGTGTGTGTGTGTGTGTGTGTGTGTGTGTGTGTGTGTCTGTGAGAGATAGAGAGAGAGTGTGGAAAGCTCTGCAGAGAGACAGGATAGTTGTGTTAAACAGGTTTACATGACACACACACACACACACACACACACACACACAGTGTGTATCTTATATACATTTCTAAATCATATCAAATAAATCTGAAGTGTTTGTTAAATATATTAACACAAATGTACATGACTGTGAATGTCACAGTGATGCTAATTTGTCATGATATTTATCTAGTTTGGATTAAACCATGACAGTGTGTGTGTGTGTGTGTGTGTGTGTGTGTGTGTGTGTGTGTGTGTGTGTGTGGTTTGTAGCACGTGTTGCTGTTGCGAGAAACACACGCTCCATCACAGCCTGATTTCATGCCTTGCATGATGTTCGTGTTGCATGTACGTGTGTGTGTGTGTGTGTGTGTGTGTGTGTGTGTGTGTGTGTGTGGGTTTCACCACAGCTGCAGCATCACATCAATTAAAAATCACATCGGACGCTGAAGCGTGAGCACAATGCAGTCGCGTTTCCACACCGATCCTAATGACCTGCTGAGTGCCACCATCAAACTGTGTGTGTGTGTGTGTGTGTGTGTGTGTGTGTGTGTGTGTGTGTGTGTGTGTGTGTGTTTTGGTCCCCATAAGGATAGGTTTATCTGACACGTATTTTCCATTCATTCATTTATAGATTGATTTGTTAATTTTAATTTTTTAATTTGTTAAAGCCAGGGTCAGATTTAGATCCACAAAAGTGTGTGTGTGTGTGTGTGTGTGTGTGTGTGTGTGTGTGTGTGTGTGTGTGTGTGTGATCTCAATGTCAGACAAATTGCTTGACCAAAGAACTCTAAGAAGTATTGATGTCTTTGTCTCTCTCTCTCTCAGGGCTCCAGCTCAATTCTGGTTGTCATGGTGATTTTGCTCAACATCGGAGTTGCCATTCTGTTTATTCACTTTTTTATTTAAGACTCTTGTCATTTCCTTCACTCCCTCTTTGTTTATCTGCTGTACGGATCGGGTGTGAGCGGTGTACCTCCGGACACGGATCCGGTTTGAGGAAACACGAGGACGGAGCAGGCGAGAAGGCACGGAGACACAAAAACGAATTCTCACTCAACTCTGGGCTCAGCGCTTTTCTTTTCCCTTTCCACGTCTCCACAGAGTTTCATTTCATTTATTTAGATTTTGACTTTTTCCCATCGTTTTTTCTTTGTTTTTGTTTTTTTATTGGTATGTGGGCTTGGGTGAAAGGTAGCAATTTTGACGTAACAGATAAAAAGTGTGTGTGTGTGTGTGTGTGTGTGTGTGTGTGTGTGTGTGTGTGTGTGTGTGTGTGTGAAGTGGGGTGAGCTCACAGGTGAACTGAACCCCATTGGAACGCTGTGTGGATGTTACGGGCTCGGTGCCTGTGTTCTGCGCGCGTCGCTCCTCCGCCCTTTCTCCGTCACTCCATCCGGACTTCATCCTCTCGTCCCTGGACAGGAAGGGCGGGGCGAGGGACACACACACACACACACACATTTTCACTGCATGTTCTGAAACAGGAACGGGCCCAAACCAGAACCAGGTTAGTACAGGTGTCCGATTGGCTGTAAGATTAAAACAATAAGGATAATAAACCCAGTGCTGAGGCCGAGATGGGAGGGTGTGGTTTAGGTTTAATATCTTTTATGACAGTTCCAAATGAATATTCTGGAATGTTTCTCATCATACGTGCGACATGCGGTGGATATTTGATTATATACACATTGTGGCCCCAAAATGACCGCATACAGCAAACAATTCCCAAAGCCTGCACACGGCGTGGAGGATGGGCATTATGTAGAGGTAATGATTTCACTGGTTTGATGGAAAAAACATCAACCCCTACGTTAGTTTATCTGTCCTTTCACTTTTCCACCACTAGGGGGCTTCACACTCACTCTCACTCTGACCCACATATCCTGTAAGGCTGGCGAGGGGTCGGGAAGTTTAACTGGAGACTCGGGGCACAAAGCGGGGTACAATACGCCCTGGTCAGGGTGCCAATACATCACAGCACACTCACACACACACACACACACACCTACAACAGGCTATTTGCAAATGCCAATTAGTAGGGATGGGAATCACCAGGGAACTCCCGATATGAAATGTTCATTATTGTTATTGCGATTCTGTGTCATGATTTTATAAATATCCCAACTTTTTTTCCTTACTACCTTAAGACCTTGAAACTTCAGGAAAATATGAATGACTCTGAGAACTCTTGAGAATAACTCTGATTCTCACAGTGTTTGAAAGAAAAAGACAGATTGGAAGCTTTTTTTAATGTTCACAATTTTTATGTAATAATGATGAAAAATTATAATAATCATCCAAAAAAGCGTTTCTGTTGCATCACTCTTGAATCGGTTACATCCGAGGCTCATCGTCTGAGTCACAGCCGATCAAACTGAAAACCAGCCAAATCCGGTCCCAGGTCGATCAACCAGCGCGTCTCAGCTATTAATGTAAAACACACTGATGTCGGAGTCGGTGTGGAGACGAATCAGCACACACAGACTCATACACACACACACACAGACTCATACACACACACACACACACAGAGACTCATACACACACAGACTCATACACATAAACACACACACACACACACACACACACACACAAACATACACAGACTCATACACACACACACACAGACACACACACAGACTCATACACACACAGACTCATACACATAAACACACACACACACACACACACACACACACACACACACACACACACACACAAAACATACACAGACTCATACACACACACACACACACACAGACACACACACAGACTCATACACATAAACACACACACACACACACACACACACACACACACACACATACACAGACTCTATACACACACACACACACACACACACACACACACACACATACACAGAGACTCATACACACACACACACACACACACACACACACACAGAGACTACACATACAACACACACACACACACACACACACACACAGAGACTCATACATAAACACACACACACACACACACACAAACATACACAGACTCATACACACACACACACACACACACACACAGATCATACACATAAACACACACACACACACACACATACACAGACTCTACACACACACACACACACACAGACTATACACATAAACACACACACACACAGACTCATACACATAAAGACACACACACACACACACACAGACTCATACACACACACACACACATACACACACACACACAGACTCATACACATAAACACACACACACACAGACTCATACACAAACACACACACACACAGACTCATACACAAACACACACACACAGACTCACACACAAACACACACACACACACACACACACACACACAGACTCATACACAAACACACACACACGCACACACACACAGACTCATACACACACACACACACACACACACACACACACACACACACACACACACACACCTGTCTTAACCTCTACACTCCGTCTTTACTCTCACTGCGTTTAAAGCTCATAAATATACGCACCTCCTCCTACACAATGATGTTGTTTGTGTGTAAAATGTCCGTAGTCGTGGTTACTAAACGAGAACATTACTGACTTTATAAAACCTCAACTTTACCACCGAATGATTTCGAAATATTTTTTCACTGGAACTGTCATAAAGGTATTTTATTTCCTACGATGATCCGCGGTGGCGCTCCGCCGGCGGTAAACCGTCCTACTGCTGCGCGACTTCCGACTAACATCCACGAGCATGATTCATTCAGCATCGTCCTGTAATATTTTGCTGATGCTTAATAACAGACTCATACGCACGACACACATTGACATCCTCCGTTGTTTAAACACCGTCTGAATGTTGGGTGAGGGCGAACACACGGCCTCCTGGAAGGTATTAAACCCCGACAGGGTGCCATTAATTAACGCCAGCACCCACTTCACTGCACACACACACACACACACACACACACACACACACACCCGAGGGAGCCAGTGTTGTCCACCAGAGTGTCAGAGACTGTTAACTTTTCTTTTCTTTTCAAAACTGCTGCTTTCGAAAAATAAATATTTATTGAAAAATGATTACAAAACTCAAAAAAAAAAAAAAGAGATTTTTTAGCTATTTGCAAGATGTCTGGAAAAAAATGCCGACTGCCTTGTTTTATAAAGAGACCAATTTGCATGCTGATGTATGGTTTAGTTTTGTAAAAGCTACCTTCTGAGACAAATACGGATATAAAAGTCTTCTAGTTTTTGGAAGCAGTATACGGTTGCTTTTTATTTTTATTTATAAATTTATTTGTGGATTTTTTTTCTCTTGATCCCTGATGAAAATATCGAACCCACTCCAGCACCGCAGTGACGTCTTTCCAACAAAAAAAAAAAGAAAAAGAAACATCATCTTTCAGCAGGACCCAAACACCTGAGACGAACTGCTGATCCAACCAAAAGGGAACAAACACTCGAAGAGATGCGACCACTTTATTTCTTTCTTTTCTCCTCTCCAGCTAACTGAACTTAAAGACTCTGAGCTGTGTGTGTGTGTGTTTTTATAGCATGTGTGTGTATGGGGCCTGTATCTCCCGCCTGAGTCACTGATCACTCTCAGTCTGTGCTCTCTCTCTCTCTCTCTCTCTATATATATATACATATATATCTATTTTCCTCTCTTCTCCCACCACATTGATTTTGAAAAAAAAAAGGAAAAAAGGAATCAAATCAAATCAAAGAGGAAACACTAAACAGGTAGGAGGTGAGACCTGCAGAGATCCAGCGCTGGGTTTAACACACCCTCGTCCCCGAGCCTCAGGAGCGGAAGGGACTCCAGCAATTACACGTCCTGAAGTATTATTTTGGCAAGTTTATGCTTCAATTAACTTTTATTGAAATTGATTCCAGTTTAAACAAAGTTTAACTTATTTACTCCTTATAGATCTCTTATCCAAAATATAAACCATGCGCATGTAATTAGCATTTATTCACAATTCATTTCCATCCAGTTTAATTGATCAAAATGAGAAATAAACTATACTGCCAGTTAATCATTTATTCTATTTTAGTTCCGTTAAAATGTCTACTTTTTAATGCTTGAGTACATTTTTTAATGTTTCTAAACATTTTCTATTAGTCACTTTAATCTTTTCGCACGTCTGACAGACATCAAATAAACATCGTCATTTAGCCGCTCATAGCTTCCCGCCGAACGATCGTGAAATCTCAATGGGAAATTACAACGGTTGAGTCGACTGTGTTAAGTATTTTAAAGGACGAGGAAGAAAGTATTTAATGAAAGAGGATTTAAGGGAGATCAGGACTAATTGGATGCCAACTGCCATAAAACAAGAAGAATAAAAACAGACCTGTTAGACAAGAAGCTCTTTCCGCTGTACAAGTGTTTCAGTGGTGACGTGTGGACGGGAAAAATGGCATATTCACACGAGGCGTATCTCTGGTGTTCAATCATGACGTTAAAGCGAGAAATTTCTCTGATTGGCCAACATGGCCTTAGGGTTAAGGTTATATCGCCACCTGCTGGTTTGGCATGCTTAAACGTGTGTGTTTTTCTTTGTAGACAAAGTTTTTTAAGGATGAAGGAGGAAAGAAAATCCCTCCCGTGTACGTGTGAACTCGGCCTAACATCTCCCTCTCCTGGGAAGGCTACAAATATGGTGTTGCTGAAAAAAGCTTACTTTAAATAGTATTTGCGTTTAGCACGCCAATTAATTTCCTGAGTGATGGCAGAAGTAGAATGTTAAATTATTTACTTTAACCATAGATCAGGTTTCAGATTTTTATCTTCAGCTTGTTAGAGAATGCGGTTGAGATCGTATCGGACTCTCGTACAGCATCGCGACGACTAATAACATGCGGCAATCGCACAGGCAATTTCTTTTACAAAGCAGAAGATTGTTAAAGGTTCACAACCTCATTTAAGTTCTGATACTCAAGTTATGATAATTACAGATCCGGATTTGTTTACCTATATTAAATAATTTTTATTTTATTAAATGCTGCTGAATGTTTTAATCATTAACAGCCATCGTATAGACTTTGATAGCGAAGTATCTGTACTAGCTAGCTAACTATGAAGCTAACTGGTTAAAGAGTAAATTATTTATTGTACAAGCTATTAGCTAGCTAGCTAGTTTTTCACATTTACCTCTCGACACCCTCAGACACGCCTCGCCCGCTGCACTGCTGGATAGATTATTGTAAATAAATCAAGATATTAAACGCAACTAGCTTTATCAAACTGCCATATTTTTTTTACATTTTTTCTTTTTCGCTAATGAATATGACGACCACAATGAATGTGACCATGTGAATGATTTCATGCGCGTTAGCATGCTAGCTGCTTAGCAATCTGATATGAAAATATACAATTAAGACACAGATTGTTTCAAATATGTTTATTAAATTTTTACTAAAGTCCTTCTTTTAAACGTTTACACACACCTCCAAATCTGAACAGGAAGCCGATGAGAGTGTGTTAAAAGCAGCACTGGATGCAGGTTACTGGTCACATGGTCTGGTATAAATGGTACAATTGGATGGCCTTTAGGCCTCGTGTACACACTCCATATGCTGGGTTTGATACATGTGTGTGCGTGTATGCGCGTGTGTGTGGGAGATGTTTGGAGATGAAAACGCAGCATGCGGTGGCTGAAATCTCCCCTGTAACCTCCATCCTGCCCGGACGGACGCAACACGACCCTGCGGTCGGCCATCGCATGCCCGAGCATGCCCACTTCTTTTACTCTTTTTCTCTTATTCCGTTCTGAACTTTTGTTTTCCTGAGGGTTTGTTCGTTTTTTGAGTTATGTGGAGAACATAATGAAAGTGTTTGAAAGTAAACTCTTGTTTTTGTGGTCATTAAAAAAAACAAAAACATTAAAATATTTTATCACTGCCATCTTGTAATAAACGTCAATGAAATCGAACATAACTTACTATAATCCAGCCAGAGTCACCCTTAATAAGAACTACAGACAAGGGGAAATGTACAGCAATTATTAGTAGTAGTAGTTTATTTAGTTATTTTTCTGTTTTGCTGTTAGTTTACAAGGTACATGTTCCTTTCTAGAATCTATAATTAAACTGAGCCTAGTACAATTTCTTCAAAAGAGATGACAGGTCTTTGCCCTAAACAGAAATGTAAACAATTAAAATACAAAACAGTGAAACAGGGTTTTTTTTTTTTTATCTAGAAACTGACAGGATGCAAAATGTAATTAATTATAATTAACTAATTCAATAAATAAATTAAATAAGATTCTGTACATTAAATAGCACATTAAACACATTTTTTATATAAATTATTCTTATTATTAGTAGTAGTAGTCCTTATATTTTTGGTATCGATAGTTATGTAACTATCTTTACTCCCTCTCTGATCATTTCAATTTAATAAAATAGCTTTTTTTTCATTACCTGCCATTATTAAGAAATGTATAATTATTAAAATGGGCATTTTAATGTTTTTAAATGAAAAAAGAACAGTGAATTTAAACAGAACCTAAGCTAAGCTAAAATTCAAATGAAGGAATTTAAAATACAAGATAGATAATATAAACCTAAAATCATTTCAGAGAAGTCTAGAGAACTTCTTCAGGTCCATTAAGACCCCGCCCACAAAACATCTGGCCACACCCACTTTATTCACCAACAATCAAAATATGTATTTCTACATGCTCTCTACGTGTGTGTGTGTGTGTGTGTGTGTGTGTGTGTGTGTGTGTGTGTGTGTGCGCACGCGTGCATGTGTGGGTCTTCCAACAGTATTACTTATGCTAATATTAACTCCACTACATCAATCTCTCAATCACACACACACACACACACACACACACACACACACACACACACACACACACATCCATCCAGAAACATATGCCATTAGTGGAAAATATTATTATTATTATTATTATTATTATTATTTGAGAAATAAACTAATCTTACATCATACATTCTGAGAGCCAATCATATTACAGTATGCAAACGACGGAAATGCAGTGTACTGAGAAAACGTTCTACCTTGATGGTGTCCAAGCACTAGAGAAACACTGGGATAAGTGCATCAGTGTATCAGGAGATTTTTATATAGAGACATAAATACAATCAGTGTTACTGTGTGGGTTTCATTGTTTAAAAATCCCCCTGTTTTTCCTTGTTTAAATGTAGTGATGTTTCTGAAGTCAGTGTGTGTATGAGTGAGAGAGAGAGAGAGAGTGTGTGTGTGTGTGTGTGTGTGTGTGTGTGTGTGTGTGTGTGTGTGTGTATGTGTCTTTCTCTCTCTGCAGGGAAAAAAGGAAAATTTCGGCAGAGATTACTGCAACAGAACGGCCATGCCGAGTTACGCCGTGTCCCCAAAGCAGGAGAGGATTATGGCTTGTTTTTCTGAATCTCAGGTGGAATTTATTGGTGTGTTGATGCTTTCGCAGCTGACCAAACATTTTAAAATAATTTAGTGATGTCACTTTTTGTCACAGCTGGTAAAATCATTATCAGTCTAATAACACGTTTGAGAAGGTGAGAGACTGCAAAAACCACAATACTTTGTAAAAAAACAACAACAACTAATAATTATTATTATAACATACAGTGGAACCTTGGATTACGAGCATAATTCGTTCAGGAAGTGGGCTAGTATTCCAAAACACTCGTAAACCAAATCAAATCTTCCCATAAGAAATAATGAAAACTCATATAATTCGTTCCACAGCCCCCCCCCCCCAAAAAAATACAGAAAAATAATTAATACAATATATAAAGTAAAAACAAAACAAATTAACCTGCACTTTACCTTAAAAAAATGTTAAAATAAATCCCAACAGATGAGAGTGTTTCCATTTGTGCGCGCAGGCGCCGTGTATTTGGGTGTGCATGTGTGTGGAATTAGCCCCTTCCCTCGCTTCGTCTTACACAATAAAACTCCTCCTCCCTCCCCCCACCTCGCTTTTAAGTTTCACAACAAACACACACACAACGGAAACACAGTTTTAACGGGAAAAAAAGAAATCTCTCTAATGACACTCGCGTGAGCGCAGACTAACGGAATCACTGCTGTAAAGAAAACAAACAAATAAATGAACCAGCACCTTACCTTTGAAAAGAATCGCGACAGAGCAGTGTTTCTGTGTAGAGCAGAGTGTGTGTGTGTCTGTATGAAGCCGGGGAGGGGGGGGGGTGTAAAGAGTGTGTGTGTGTGTCGGTGTGTGTGTCGGTGTCAAAAAACCCGGCACTCGTACACCAAGACATGCTCGTTTTTCAAGTCAAAATTTATTACAAATCTTTGCTCGTCTTGCGGAACACTCGTAAACCGAGTTACTCGCAATCCGAGGTTCCACTGTAGCTTTATAAAATCTTGGGCAATATTAACAGCACTTGCAGTCTGTACTTCATTAGCAGGTTTTGTTAATTAGCATAGAGTGTTCAAATTTACACACTCAAGTTCAAAGAAGAAGTATATTATCATTTACATCACATCCTGTTTTCTTCTACATTTTGATATTCAGACGTCTGGAGGCGGGGCCTGAGAGGTGGCTTGAACCCAATCAGGTGTAAATTTCATTATCAAAAATGGCCAACGTTATGATGTTCCAGTGTTTAGCTACGCAGTTGCTGTTTAAGTTAATATTTATCCAGAGGGCCACGCCCCCTTCACTGGGACTGACAGATACAGAGGCCACATCTCTTTTACTTTGACGGATGGTGTCCTTAGTTTTTATAACAAATCCCCAATTGTTATTTGTTAAAACTTTATTCCAGACTTCTTGTACCTTATAATCCTGCTGGTGAACAATTAAATTGATATTAAGTGCCATAAAATTTCAACAGCGGTAAATGCCACGTACATGACTTGTGCACATTTTTTACTGTTTTTTTTTTTTTTTTGCAACTTCACTAATAATGGCTGAAAAATATTAACTGAAAAAAAAAATTTAATTAATAAATAAAAAACATGTCTGAAATACTGCAGGGTGTGTGTTTTAAGTTTAAATTCAACTTAAAACACACACACACACACACACTTCCTCTGTGACTCCCATTCATTTGCCAATAGCACATCAGAGCTACAAAAACATAAAACAAGTCTTTTGTCATGTTATACACGTCTCATGATGAGACACTGGAGCAGAAGTGCAGACGATTCGGCTCGGCCCGTTTGCATCGTAGTAAACCCATCTCTCAGTACCGCATTCATTATTCATCAGGACTTCTCTGTCCCTCATTCTGCTCAGCCGGATGAAAAATTAGGTCAGGCCTTTCAGTTTGCAGATTCTGTGATTTCTAGTAGATATTCTGCAGCTCTACTGCTGCTCTACTCGATCTTAATCTGATCTCGATGTACCCGCTCACATCCACGCCCAGGCTCTGTAGGATTAGACTTTTCTATTGTATAGAAAAAAGAAAAAAAAATCCAAACTGGACAGTTGAAGTTAAAAGCCAATCGCCTTGTCGTTCCTCTTCTTCACCTGTGCAGGTCGGGTGAGTTTGATTCTTGTTCCTGGACGACAGATGAGGAACCTGATGTGCTCTTCTGTTTTTGTAGCACACTCTTATGTGTGTGTACATTTTTTTGTGCATGCTGAGATGTCTTTCTGCTCACCACAGCCACACAGAGTGATTATTTTCGGTTATTATAGACTTGCGTTCAGCTCAGAGCAGCCTCATCATTCTCCTCTGAACTCTCTGAGGTGTTTCAGCCTGCAGACCCTCAAACCCAAGATGGGTTTTGTTTTTCACACACACTGAGTAAAAATGTAAGACTGTTGTGTGTGACAGTCTCAGGAGATTATCAGCTTCCGAAACACTCAAACTGGCACCAACAACCATGTGACGGTTAGAGCTACAGAAATCACACCTGTTCCTCATTCTGATGTTTGAACATTAACTGAAGCTCTAAACCTGTATCTGATTTATGATTTTATATGTTGTGAGGCTGCTACTGTACATGATTGGCACAGACTATAAACACTAGCCAATAAACTGCATCCTGGAGTGTCAATTTTGTAAATAATAATAATAGTAATAATAATGACACTAAATGTAATTTTCAATATTTCAGATATTTGGTGGTAATCATATTTCCCTACTCTGTCTATCGATCTATTATTTTTCTGGTAAAATATATTAATTTACCTCCTTTTCCCGACTGTAGTATATGTTACTTTACAATTCATTTTGTCTAAAATCCAATTTAAACATTACAGCAGTCATTAAACTATAATGTATGTCAGTCTGCTAGTTGGCAATTTTATTATCTTCAGAAACTTGGCATACTGGCTTGTTTTAACTCTGGCTAACATGTTTCTAAAGATATTTTAATGGCTAAGACTTCACTAAACATTGGCACTTTATAGACGTTGAAGACAGAAATTGACTGAACAAAACGCTATACGACGTTTGTTGGTAAAGGCCAACAAATTAAGCTAACATACTAGCATACAGTAGCTATTGAGCTAAATTTAATTAAGGAAATAAATGACTCTAGCTGAGATACATAACATGACAAGAATTAGAAATAAGCATTAAACTTTCAGCGTCATGTACTGCATGTTAGATTACTAGCTATGGAATATCCAGTTATGACTATTTTCAGTCGAGCATCACTAGATATTTAAACTGTTCTGTTTCCTCTCAATCACCTAATTACCTGTATAGCAGCAGCTAGCATAGCACCATGGTTTAATGCTACCATGTTTATGACGGTAATTTCTATATATATATATATATATATATATATATATATATATATATATATATAGAGAGAGAGAGAGAGAGAGAGAGAGAGAGATGTTGTAGATTAAGAAATTTGAGTCTGGGAGCAGACAACAATAATTAAATTAGCCGGAGTAGCTTGTCCTAAAGGCACTGTACCGGATTTGGCTAGAAAGCTAAAGTCAGCTAAGCGGACAAAACCTTATGATTTTAAACCTCACACTTCGTAGGAGTCGAAAATGCCGGAATGTATCTGAAATCTTCTGCGGTAATATCAGCAGCTAACATACTGTCCAACTGGTAGTTTGCTACTTTTCATCCATGTCCATATTTATGCAAACGATTCATTATCAAACTGTTCTGTTCTCTTTAACTGTTGAATTTTATTCTCAGCATTATCATGCAACAATTAGATCTTTTTTTTTTTCAGATATTTATTCACTAGAAGTTTAACCTTTGTGTGTTTGAAGAAACTGTAACAGCCTAAAAATTGTGTTGAAGCCACTATATTTGTCGCTAGATTTAGCAACGTCAGCAAGAGACGAAACGTGACAATGATTTGAAATGATTCTTCTCTGGAATTATACCTTATAGCTTTCAAAATGTACTTTTAATGATACACACTCGTGTATCTAAGCTGTTTTAATCCTACTAGCTTTCTTTCATTAGCTTGTCCTCATTTAACTGATGAAGTCCACTGTCTCTCAGTTTTGTTTATTAAAGTTACCATGCAGTCCAAAAAAATGTTATCTGGTATTAACAATGCGCATAACGGCAAACTATACTAACTAGTAATATTTGTTTATTTATTAGATTTATGTTAAAACCTGGTGCATTTACATACAAACTAAAGATTTTACACAGAAAATGTTGCCATTCTCTCCCTCTCTCTCCCACATCTACACACATTATTATGAACATCCTCCGCTATGCCTGATCTTCGAAGAACACCTTGGCCATAGCGAGCCCCACTTTGTTGACCTTCTTGTCCTTGGCGTCAGGGCCCATGTTGGTGCGAGCCAGTCGCTGCCAGTACGCCTCGGTCCGGCTCTGATACTCGCTCACATTCTCACCGGGCTTTACCGCTGGATGTTCGTCCTCTGCAACACACAAGTGTGGACACACGAGAGTTAAGGATCACAATTCCCTTTGAGTGTTAAACTGCATTTTGAGCGCTCTCCAGTGGTTGTGTAAAACATCACTATAATTTAATTACATTTACCACATGTTGATTGTAACATGTACAAGGCAAGTGAAACCAAAACCTTAGAAGTGTGACAAATGGAAAACTAGGACGTAATGTAGAATTTAACATTTTTAATTGCTAAATTGCAATGTACTTCTCCCACTGTTCTAAATAGATCTCTCTATTACTAACAGCAAAATAAAGAAAAGAAAAGAGAAAAAAGGGTTTTTAATGATCTCACTCTTGTTAAACTTTTTTGGATTAAGTAAGTAAGCTTGATGGTAATGTTAATATTAAAAAATTTGCTGCATTAATTTGTCATGTGATCTGATCTTCATCTAAGTCAAGAGTATTGACAAATGTGCCTAAAATAACACTTCTTGAACACATTAAGTCAATATCCAGGGTAGTGTAAGGTCAAGGTAGTGGAAAAAGTAAGCGAACCCTTGGAATTAACTTGTTGACCCCGCCCCCTTGGCACTGATGACCTCAACCAAGCACTTCCTGTAGCTGTGGACCTGCAGACCTGCACATCATCCGGGAGGAATTTACCTCACTTTACCTCACTGATGAGTCTTCGTTGTGCTCTTCGGGTCATATTGACTGATCACCCACTTCTTACTGTAGACTGGTGGCTTTCTAAAGTCTTTATAATCGCTTTGTAAGCCTTTCCAGCTTCATGTAAATCAACAATTCTCGAGTGCAGATCCTCTGAAAGCTCTTTTTGATGAGCCGTGGCTCACATTAGCGTAGGATTCTTGTGTGGAGTCAATAAGTATGAGTGTTTTTTACCTTGGGGGGTTTTTATCAGTCACACTAACGCACACCTAGTCCACACCTCCAAACTCATTTTCTTAACAAGACTTCACGTACGCGAACACCGACTCCAATGAGCTTTTTTGAGGTCATTAACTCAAGGATTCACACACATTTCCACCAGCACTATGAGGATTTTATGGTTGTCCTCATTAAAGACATGAAGGATCAGAAATGTTTGTGTTATTATTTCAGGCACATTTATTTTCTATTCTGTTCTATTATGAATCTTTGGTGCTGCCTTTAACACAAAGCATTTTACTCATTTCTTTATGCATTGATTAACAAGCGAATTCGCATCGCAAGAGTCAGAAAATCCATGTCGAGAGCGTGTTTACGAGAGGATCATTAACGCCCCCTGCTGGAAGGAGAATCTCTGGATCATACTGTGTATGTAGTAAATTTATGTGTGCTGTTTAAATAAAAATTGCAGTTTGTTTATGTTTGAACTCCAGGTATAAATAATGGCACCCGTCATTCATTCAGGTCAGAGGTAATTGAGGCATTGAACTACGGTCCGGAAGGGCCCAGGTTCAAACCCCACAACCACCAAGTTACCACTGTTTGGCCCTTGAGCAAGGCCCTTAATCCTCAACTGCTCAGATATATAACAAGATAAAAATGTAGGTTGCTCTGGATAAGGACATCTGCTAAATGTCGTAATGTAAATATTACTCACGACCTGTACTGGTTATTTCTTGTTTCTGTTTAATTAATATGAGCGCAACATACTTTATGTTATTAAATCTTTTTTTCTGGTGTTATGGATGCTGAGGTTTAATGTTGACTAATGAGCCAAGAAATTTTGCAAAGAGCAGAACATCCTGCCATTTTGTATTTTTGTCATCCTCCAGATTTTTTCAGTCTTACCACCTTCATCATCACCCTCCTCTTCCTCCTCAGACGACTCTTTATCCTCGTCCTCATCCTCTCCTGCTTTACCCTCCTCTTCCTCGCCGTCGTCTTCTGACTCCGATTCTTCTAACCACTCTTGAGTTTCTGTAAGGACAGCACGAAATCATCTGAGCTCGTGTTTGTAAGTAAACATTCAACACAGTAAACAAGTTTCATATACACTGCATAAAATCTTTACAATACTAAATGCTAAAATTTATTCTCTTTACATTAATGAATAGAAATTGAAATCCTAATTTATTCTTGTACAGCATATTTTATTCTCAAATAAATAGATTAAACAAATGAAAATAAAAACAAGCTAATTATAGTGTTACATGCCGATACTGCAAATAAACAACTAATCTCATTTAATTAATTTTAAATAGTGCACCTACAGGGGTTGGACAATGACACTGAAACACTGGTGTTGGAGGTTTGATGGTTAAATCTGAGCTGCCTGGTGGCTGATCTTCACTGACTGCACTTTCCACTAGTGAGAGCAGAGTGTGAAGGTTTAATGAACAGAGTAAAAGCACAGATTTGATTAAAATATTACAATACACACAACATTATGGGAGACAGATCAGAGTTCAAAAGAGGACAAATTGTCGGTGCGTCTCGCCGGAGCATCTGTGACCGAGACAGCGAGTCTCTGTGATGTATCAAGAGCCGCGGTAACCATGGTAACGTCAGCGCACCACCAAGAGGGACCAACCACATCCAACAGGAGTAACTGTGGACGACGCGAGAGGAAGCCGTCTGAAAGGGACGTCCGGGTGCGAACCCGCATCGTGTCCAAAAAAGCATAAAACCACAGCTGTCCAACTCACTGCAGAATTAAATGTGCACCTCAACTCTCCTGTCTCCACCAAAAGTGTTGGTCTGGGGCTCCACAGGGTCGATGTACACAAACCTCTGGTCACTCGTGCCGATGATAAACGTCGGGTTCAATGGAGCCAGCAGTGAAAATCTTGTGCTGAGGACAATGTGAGACATGTATCGTCCTCTGATGAGTCCACCTTCACTGTCTCTCCCACATCCGGGTGAGTTACGGCGTGGAGACGCCCCAGGGAAGCGACTGTACCACCCAAAACTAAATATTATTGAGACACTTTGGGGAGGAGCGAGTCAGGAAACGTTTTCCTCCAGCAGCATCTCGCAGCGACCTGGACACGATTCTGTAAGAAGAACGGCTCAGGACCCCTCTGGACACCGCGCAGGACTCGTATCCGTCATTCCCAAGACCAACCGATGCTGTACTGGCCGCGGGAGGAGGTCCTGAACCATACTAATGAATTACCAGTCGTTTCAGTTTCATGCTCCAAACCCTGTATGTAGTGACCATATCTAGCAGGTTTTTGTTAATTTGGCATTTTTTTGAGAATTTCTAGGTGTGTAGAAAAATAAAGATATATATATGATTTAGAGATGGAGCTCTCTTCAGATAGATATACGTTCCTTTCGACTTTACTTTCTTAAAATTTAATTCCATAAAATGAAAAATCGATTGTGATTGGACTAATGAAGTAGAGGAGGGGCGGGGCTTAGTGAGTGACTTGCTGTATTGTTTATTATTTAATAAGAAATTGGTCATTCATTTGCAGTTTTCATGATTTCTGTTGCTAAAAGTTTACATCCCCTTTTGCTCAGTCCTAGGGCAACATAAATAAATAGATACTATATGTAACTTTTTTTTTTTTGTAAAATTTGTGTTTTTCTCTTACTAATGTGAGACCACTGATTGTGAACAAAAGATGAAATATTCCACCAAATCAATAAAAATTCATTTAAATGTAGGGCTAAGCGCTATAACATCATGATAAATTACGTCATGATGTATTTCATGTTCCTTTTTCCTTTTCAAACCTCTGCGTAAACCTCTACAAGAACTCCTGAGGACGTACTGGGATCCATCTCCACCAGCACCTCCCACTGCTCCATCTTGTGCAGGTCGAGGCAGTAGAGGTCGTTCAGGGTGAACTGACGATCTCCCACCTCGAACATGCCTCCGTATAAATACAGCTTCCCGTGTTTTACCGCCGCCATGGCGCTCGACCTCGGGCTCGGCTCAGCGGACGCAGTGGCCGCACCTCCTTCCTCCTGCTCTTCCTCCTCGTCGTCCTCTTCTTCCTCGCTCTCCTGAGCCGTAGGTATGGCCTGCTTTATGGTCATCACCGTTCCATCCTCAGTCACGATCTCCTTCACGACTTCCGTCGGCTGTTCCGCCGCTTCACCGCTCCCCTGCTGCGCTTCGTTCTCCCGTCCTCCGTCCTCTCCTGCTTTCTTCCCCCGACGGCGCTTTTTCTTCTCCGACTTGGTTCCCTTGTTCACACAAATAGGGAAGTGATGTCAAATATTAAAAGTTCTTTTTTTTTTTATTAATAAAACGTGCGAGCTGTGGGATGTTTTGTACCTTGAGCTGTCCCGGGAACCAGCGGTTCTTGTTGATGTCGTACAGGTAAAGGTCGTTAAAGAACTCTCCCTCCAGAGTCTCCTCGTCCTCCTCGTCACACACTCCTCCGAAGAGGATGGCTCGTCCTCCCGGTCCCACGGCCAGAGAGAAACCCGAGCGAGGGGGAGGCTTCACACCCGACGGGTTCACGCGACCCCACGACCACTTCTCTACACACAAGCACAACGGTGCCATTACTTATACCCGCACTTCTACAAACGCCACGTCACTGTTCATATTCATAATCATATGAATTCAACATCATCTATAACTTATGTTTCTAATTGAACTTACTTTACTAGTATTAATTAATTACTGTTGTTTTTACTGTACGTTTATGAACATGTTTACAATCGCGGTCTGTTTTCACTGGACATCAATAACTCCTGTTCAGGAAATGCTGCCGCTCTATTAATAACTATATTACCCAGTCTATCAAGACGAGGAGAACTTTAATAATTATATTTTAATTATAACTGTTCGGCCTATTATATTATTTATAACATTCACAGATTATCACTAGTGTAATTCTGACTCTTGTATTAATATATAAATGCTATAAACACTTGTGAGTATAAGTTACTGTTACGGTGTTATAACATTTCAACAACGTGTTCCTGTTATTTTGCTTTGATTAGATTTTTATGCCCGTTTTTATAAACACTGCTTTGGGCAGTTAAATGTCTTGAACATGTACATTTTTGAGATCCTCATGAAGATCTGGATTATGAGCCAATTCTGCTCTTATTTAATCTGGATTACGAAGCTCATTACTTTGCTCTTTAATAATCTGGATTATATGTTACCTTGCTCTTCTTTGCCCTCTTTCTTCAGCAGAAACATGTCTGAATGGATGATTCCTTTATCCACATCCTTCTTGGCTCTCTGATGAGAAAGTGAAATGTTTAGCTTTAGCATTATATCCCTCTCCGTTTGATTCTTTTCCTGTACACCATTTGAGGGTGTTAATCTGTTCACACGTTTACGTCTTCAGAAGCTTCGTCACTCCGTTTAATGAGAAAACATTTTCTTACATAATAAAAACCGGATCATAAACACGGACGTACGGATTTGGAGTAGCCTCCGTAGATGATGACCCCGGTGGCGTCGGGCGTCGCGGTCATCTGGCAGGCGGAGCGTGGTGAGGGGGCGGAGCCAGACGGCGTCAGTCGGGACCAGGTGAAGGTGTCCAGGTTAAATGAGTGAACGTCATTATGGTAGATATAATCCCTAAACACATGGCACCACTTACACAGCGCACAGCTCTGGTAGGAGAAGCACACGAACTGCTACAACAGGCAGTTATTAGTTTTCATTTATGTTTTTAGTAAAAAATAAATAAATAAATAAAAAAATATATATAAACATTAAAAAAAAGTATACATTTCAGCCACAATCCCAACTCCCAGGTGCGCCCTGTGCACCTGCCAACAACAAACTGTTTACTCTCTGATTCCTGTTTTGGATTTTGTTTCCTCATTTAAAAACAAAGACACGTAATCACCAAGTGCAACATGAAAGTGTTTAGTGTTACTCTAAATGGTGCGAAGCCCTTAAGCGCTGCATTAAAGTCAGATTTATAACGAAACACAAAGACTTAATTTATAGAATTATATTATTATAACTGGATAATTAAATTGTTATAACACGAAAATTATAACATACAGACTAAGCACTTAAATATATTAATTAATTATAACTATCATGTAAACAGTCGATGCTACATGTTTTTACTGGAAAAAAGAAAAAAAACCTGTGTTGTACCTCGCACTTTCGTGGAATCCTCCAAAAACCAGCAGCTGTCTTTTACACAGCACCATGCGATGCCCGCTTCTGCCAGAGGGGGCGCCAGGGGCCCTAAACATCACAGCAACAGGATGACACACAGACAGACAGAGGAGTATTCATGGCGGCGGCGCTGCGGCAAATGCTGCTTCACAGCCGTGCTGTCTTTAAACCTGGTGAAATAATAAATCACCAGGAGGGGGCGCTGTCTCCTATACTAACCATACAGGATTGTTTATGAGCTAATGATCATAGCCACATGTGGCCTTGATGATGATGTTGTGCATGTGTGTGTGTGTGTTTCCTTCTTACTTGATCTGTTCCCAGGTGTGTGTGTTGAGGTGAAGAACCCACAGGTCTTTGTAGTGATAGAACTGTTCTCCATTAGGGGACGCAAACTCGCCTCCAAACACCCACACCTGCCCCCCTGCCTGGGGCACCACCACCGCCTACACACACACACACCCACACCCACACACACACACACACAACTGCTCTACATGGCCGACACTGGAGACTCCTTCCCTACATGCTTACACACCAGTGAGTGACGTTACCTGATGAGCGCAGCGGCGTGGAGGAGGGTTCGGGATGTCGGATTTTAACCACGAGTTCTTCCTGATGTTGTAGAAGAAGAGGTCGTTGTACAGGTAGGTCTTAAAAATAAAAAAAAAAATTAAAAAAAGAAGATTAATCCTTTAAAAAATGAAATACAACGATGAGCACACTGACGATTGTTCTTCCTGCGTCTCACCTTTTTCCCATTGAAGAATTCTCCACCGAACAGAATCAGCTCGTCCTTGTCGGGATGCGCGCTCAGAGAGGCGTTCAGCCTGCAGAGACAGAGAGACATCACATGATCATACACAGTCACATGATCATACACACAGAGGAAGAAGGGTTTATGATACGTACCTGGGAGACGGAGGGGGACACGTGCTCTCCACAACCTGCGTTTTCTTCGCATCCAGTAACTGAAACTCAGCGATGAGAGCCTCGAGATCTTCCTGAGATAAAAAAAAAAAAAACACACAGGAATCTCCGCTTTTATTACCAATGTGAAGGGTTGTTTCTTCATTCTCAACCGATTAACAGCAACATTCAAGAAATACATACTACTGCTGATAATAATAATAATAATAATAATAATGAAATACACTCTGATAGAAAATACGTTCTTAACGTCGGAACAGTGTTTGTGAAAGATGGATGCTGATTTAAAGACATTCATAAGCCATAACACTTTTTAATATGTTTAGCTAAATAATTGTGTGTGAAGTCTACATCAAAACCTGACCCAATGAAATCGCTCATAACAAAACAGACTGTTAAATCAGGTTTACATTTTTACATTTAACTCAGGTTAAACATATTTTAGATTATGGCACAGAAAAAAAAAACCTAACTGAAAACGAGTCGACAGCTAACAACCAGGGAGGCGACTGATATCATATGATTCCTCGAGACAACGAAAACTTCTCATCACCTTGTGAGGCTTGCTGCGCGAGTGCAGGCCAATCTGCTTTCTAAACTGCCTACACTACTGCAGGGGGATTCAAACCCACAGACACTTCGAGTTACTCACGAGCATGTGCGCGACTCACGCGGACTCGTGACAGACGCCAGTCTGATCTCCGGTGAGCGCGGACAATCAGTCAGCGCATCTGTAGAAAATCTTATGAGACCATGCAGATCACTGACAGACGCTACAGATGTGTTATTGCATCATAAAATGTATCAGCCAATCGTATACCAGTATGCAAATAGGGCTTACTAAGGAAGGTGGGGGCGGGGCAAAATGTGCCTATTTAAATTTAGCAAACCTATTGGCCATAAGAATGGCTGTATTTGTTTGTATGTTTCTTTACCCATTAGTTATAGTATTAATTAGTATTTAATTAATATTTCTGCAGAATGTAAAGGGCAGGTGATGTACTGAACATCAAACAAATAGGTTTTAAAACGTTGCAACAATAGCTAAAAAGTGTGTTTAAATGGACTTGACAAGTTAATAAAGAATAAATAACCTGAAAATAATTTTTCTGACAGTTAGCTAAGCGGCTAACACATGCAGCTCAGCATTTAGCACCAACACACGCACCTCTTCTTTTTTCGATCGCTTGGAAACCTTTTTCTCCATTTTCGCTGCTGTCTTTTCTGCCCCCTTCACCTTCTTATCTTTCTTACCCTTTTTACCCATTTTAAAAAAGTTTAACAGCTAACTATTCGCATCCAAACGCTGAAAATCTCCCACATGGACTTTTAAATGGAGCACTTCCGGAAACAGCGTCTTCTTCGGTGGTGTTTCTTCTTCTTTGACATTATTTCGAAATTTCAACAAGTCAGATCAATCAAAAATATCTAATTACCAGTATAACCTCGTGATTTTAACCTGATATATATAATTATACCGATACACTTATATTGTTTACTATCCAGCAATAAACCGCGTTAAAATGTACTCATAAAATTAGAAACACAACAACGTTATAACTCTGATTTTGTAAATACATAACGTAGCTCCAGTGCCGCCTAGTGGACTGGAGGTGACACTGTTCTAAATATTGTAGATGCTAATCTAAACCTCACATTAGCTATTCATTTTATTATGAGGAAAACTAAACAGTTGCATTTAAACCCTCTTTCACTGTATACGTTTAGTATTTGATCCTACAGTTTATGAAATAACATAATAAAATATATGTTTTAAGTTTTTTTTTTAGCTAAACCATAATATTTTATTTTAACCTTCATTCATCCGTTAGTCCGTTTAAGCTCACCTATTTATTTAGCGTATTTTTGGGGAGCTTAAAGAGACTGATCGGTCGAGGGTTTTTATCCCGTCTTGGGTCTGTGTGCATGGAGTCTGCATGTTCTTCCCGTGTTTACTGGGTTTCCTCCAGGTACTCCGGTTTCCTCCCACCGTCCAAAGACATGCAGATTAGAATTGTCATGCAGAATTGTCGTTCCCAAAGTGGCCTTAGTGTGTGAATGCATGTGTGTGTGTGTGTGTGTGTGTGTGTGTGTGTGTGCGCCCTATAATGGATTGGTACCCGGTCCAGTTGGTCCCCCTCCTACTGGCTCCTCATGCCCTACGTCTCCTGGGATTTTTATGTTGTTCATATATAAAATAAACATGTATGTTGTTTTTTGCTGTTTTCTTGTCTCTTGTATAGTCCTTAGATAGATTAAATAAAAAATAAAAATGTTAATTTTTATTTGTCACATACACAACCATACACAGTATGATACGCAGTCAAATGCTTACACGGCTGTTTGTGATCTTGAAAGAAGAAAAAAAAAGGAAGTCAGGAGGCGTACATGCTAATAGGAAAGAATAAACAATATAAAACATAAACTAACTAACTTTTTATTACAACAAAATAAAATAAAGTATGTAAAAATGTAAGACTGTAAAAAAAAAGGTAGGAACTGTACAAATATATAAACTGTATAAAGTATGTGTGATGTGCAGGCAGCAGCAGTACGGTGAGGTCATGGAGTGTGAAATAGAGTGATGCGCCGCAGAGATATTGTTCATCTTTAAAGTGCAGTAGCTAAAGTAATCCTTTTGTATGCAAACATAAACCAGAATGTGCAACAGATATGTTTGTGTGTTCAGTCCTTCAGTCCTGTTCAAATGTTCAGTGGTTGGTTTGGTGTGCACCAACACGTGTGCGAAGGAGAGTCCTTATAGCCTGCGGGAACAGGCTTCTCCTCAGTCTCCCTGTGTTGGTCTTCTGGGAGCGGAAGCGTTTCCCTGACCACAACAGAGAGAACAGTCCATTGCTGGGGTGGCTGAGGTCCTTCATGATCAGCCAGTGGTGGAGTTGAAGGTGATGGAATTGGTAATGGCCACGCAGTCATATGTGTACACAGAGTACAGCAGTGGGCTCAGAATACAACCCTGGGGGGCTCCAGTGCTGAGCGTGAGGGAGGCCGAGACATGTCCGCCCATCCTTACTGCCTGTGGTCTGCCAGTCAGGAAAGTGAAGATCCACTGACACGGAGATGAGTCGAGTCCCAGGTGCTCCAGCCTGGTGGTGAGTGTGGAGGGAGTTGTAGTATTAAACAATGAGATGTAGTCTACAAAGAGCATTTTAACATAATTCCCGTCTCCAGGTGGGGAGTGATACATGAAGGAGGTGAGAGATGGCATCATCTGTTGAACGGCTTGGATGGTAAGCAAACTGTAGTGGATCCAGTGTGTCGTGTAATGAAGAGATGATGAAGTCTCTGACCAGCCGCTCAAAGCACTTCATCACTACTGAGGTGAGGCTACAGGGCGATGTTCGCTGAGAGGAGCAGGATGGGGTTGCTCAGGGCAGGAACAATGATGGACTCTTTAGTGGGGATTACCGACTAGGTTAAGGAGAGGGTGAATATCTCTGTGAACACGGGTGCTAGCCGGTCTACGCAGGCTTAGAGGACGCGACCTGAGATGCCGTCGGGTCCTACTGCTTTCCTGGTGTTCACTCTCATTTATGGTGTTAATTTATTCTGTTCTATCTGGTCAGCTAATTAGGGGTCTTAGTTAGCTTTTATGTCCTATTTTATGTTGTTAATTCATGTTGTATGTCGCACGTTGATCCTGGATCCTTGTTTTGTTTGACTGAGTACTGAACTGTATATGGGTGAAATGACCATAAAAGACGACTTGAACCTGAACTTGGACAGGCTCCACCCCCCCGCGATGCTGTTTACACGATAAAGCGATATAGACGATGAGTGACAGTGAGCTAGACTTTGTGTTTAAATGATCTCTAACGTAAACTGATAGTGATTTAGTCAAAAGTCTAATTAGCACATGGTGTCTAAATTCTTTGTAGGCATGAGAAGTCTATCAGACACGTGACGGTCATATGAGTATCTCCCTCACGTGCTGATTCTAAAACAAACAGGATTGCTCAGGGTTGCTCTGTTTGTTTAACTCTATAAGAATTCTTAGTGAATATTAATAGATACACAAACCTTTTTAATGTTAGTTGTCTATTTGAAGCATGGTTGTGGTAGCATGATGTTCAGCACTAGTCATGTGTTTGGTCATATTGTTGCTTCTGTTCTTGGTTTGGTTGCCGAACAGTGTTCTGGATGTGCTTCATAACTGAAAACTACTTAGTTCTTTTGGAATTTTCTATTTTCCTAAACTCGTTTTCTCATATCTCTCTGGTCTTCATGACACTTGTTGTTTGAAGATGTTCTCTAAGATACTCTGGGATCTTCCAGCCATTGAAAGTATATTGAGATTATTCGTGAGTATCATGTGTAGGGCCGTAGGATTGCTGGAACCAGTGCCAGGGATCTCAGGGCACAAACAGGGTACATCCTGGAACTCATCTCATTCACACAACCAGTCAGACACTACAGACAGGTGTTTCACTAGAGCCTGGACACCATCAGGGTAGAAGGTTTCCTCAGGACGCCTGAGCCGTGATCGGACCGTCTGCTTCACTGTGCCTCGGCCGCGATCATCATTCACAGACATAAGACATACGGCCTTCTTTAAACTGTCCTACTGCGAGACTCATCACCGTACTGGAGCTTCTGTAAATGTCAGTTGTTTTTCCTCCTTCATTCACAAGACATTTTGTCTCAGGTCCTGGATTATGGGTTTATACAGTATCTCTATCATTATGTGTGAGATATAAGTCCAAACATGACTAGTGTTTTATGTAGTTTTATAGTTTATGTTGCAAACACATCATAGAAGTCTTGTGTCTAAATATCTGCAATATTCAGACATCTCAGCTGCTCACATTCAGGTTAAAGAGTAATGTGTGTGTGTGCGTGTGTGTGTGTGCGTGTGTGTGTTCTATAAATCACACAGCAGTGGTTTGGCATGTGAACTGATCATCCCGCGTTGACACTCGCATGGAGCCGCAGCGCTCAGCTCACAGTCCTGTGTGAAATGTAGAGCAGGAAATCAGAATGACTGGAATCTGAGAGGAATTTCCTGTTTGTTTGTTTGTGTGAGAGAGAGAGAGAGAGAGAGATGCTGAGCACAGAGGGTTATCGGTCACCTCTCAGTGTGTGTGTGTGTGTGTGTGTGTGTGTAACCCTATATCCTAAGTTCTTGAGCTTCTCTGATTGTCCACACGGTGGCACCATGAGTGAGAAGAAACACTGAGATCCCCATCGAACGATTAAACAAATTATTATGGTGGAGAGTAAGAAGAAAATAAGTAACAGAAAATAAAAAATAAAACACTTCTGATGGTTTTTCTATGAGTTGTAATGGTTTGTAATGGTTGTCAGGGCTTGATGATAAACTTTCTCTTAAGGGAATAAAGCACAACAAGGTGTGCTCACTCACAGCAGTTTGCTAAGACGAGCGTTTTATTTTTATGAACTAAATAATTCAAACTTTATATGTTACCTTCTGCTCTCGTTTATTTTATAGCAGTCGTTCCCTCACCAGATTTCCTCTTGTTTCTCTTTTGTGAAGTTAATAAGACACAAAACAGCTTGACGTGTTACAGAGAAACTGCAAAGATAAGAGTCAGTTATTTGTACCATGAACCTCACACCACAGTTTATAGATTATTCTTTTCTCATACATCTGATTGAGGACACTGGGGTCGGAGCACAGAGCCAGACAGGATACAGCGCCCCCTGGAGCAGATAATGTTAAGGGCCTCATCGGGCTTAACGGCCCATCAGTGGCAGCTTGGTAGTGCTGGGACTCGAACCCCGACTTTCCCCCGACTTTCCCCATCTCTCTCTCTCTCTGATTTCTGATCATTCATTAGGTTAGTAAGCAAGCTGTTTGTTTGTTTGTTTGGCTTGCAAGTTAGTTAGTTAGTTAGTTAGTTAGTTAGTTAGTAAATAGATTTAATTAGGTATCTATTTATTTACTTACTAAGTAAATAAGTTAGTTATTAACTTAACCAACTAAGCGTTTTATTTATTTTGTAAGTAAGTACGTAAGTTAATTGGCTATGAATTTGCCTACTTAGCTTGTTAGTTAGTGAGGAAGTTTGTCTATTTATTTAATAATAATAATGATCATTTATTTAATTTATTAAACTATTTATTTTGTTATTTAGTTGATTTTCCCCCAGTAGAGGCCGCGGGTCCTTCCTGAATCGCCGAGACGCGGTTTTGTATTCTTTCAGGTCAGGCGAGCGCGAATGAAAGCCCAGTGTAAAGTCTTAGATAAAGCTGGTGTGAAGTATTTAAATAAATAAATAAATAAATAAATAAGTGCTTTTCCCCACCAAACCTTCCCCCTTCAGCTCCGTCCTCTTTTTCTCAACAGCTGAATTTCTCGTCTCGTGTACTGGTGTAGCATAAACGCTACAGCTAATCCACAGATGTCCACCTCTGTCTCCGGGTGTTTTGGGTGTTTGTTCACTTCGACACCTTGAGCTGCGCTTTGTTGACCGGGTCACAGTCTGAGACTTCTGTGAATCTTCTGTGCAGTTAGTTTGTTATTATCGCCGGTGAAGCCCAGGTTCGTTCCGAGGAAGCGTACGTCTGTAGCCTTTGAGGAAAAGAGGTACAGGCGCCATGTGACCTCATAAACAGCAGATCTCACGTCCGCGACGCACATGACTGCGTGCTAGTCGCTGTGAACACGGCACTCTGAGTTAGCATGCTAATTCTGTCTTTGGCAGTCATGCATCTCACCAAAAGCATTTTGACCTTATAAACACACACACACACATACACACACACACATACACACACACACCCACACACACACAGTACTGTACACACACACACACACACACACCCACACACACACAGTACTGTACACCTGCCCCGACACTATTACTGCCTTTACACACACACACACAGTACTGTGCACACACACACACACCACCTGCCTTAGCACACACACACACACACACACACACAGTACTGTACACACACACACACACACACACACAGTACTGTACACACACGCACACACACACACACACGCACAGTACTGTACACACACACACACACACAATACTGTACACATACACACACACACACACGCACAGTACTGTACACACACACACACACANCATCATTCTGCAGTCCCATTGTAATGATATAACATGCGCGTGCACACACACACACACACACACACACACACACACACACACACACACACACACACACACACACAGTATTGTACACACACACACACACACACACACACACAAACCACACTAACCCTGGTCTCATGCTCAACCTCAGGCAGACCTTTTTTTCCCTTTTATGATGTTTTAGCAGAATTGCTCGATTTGAAGTTGGCTTTTGCATTGTTGATTGATTTTGATGTCAGCATCAAACAGCAAGAACATTGAGTTCTGTGTGTGTGTGTGTGTGTGTGTGTGTGTGTGTGTGTGTGTGTGTGTGTGTGTGTGTGTTTGGTGAGTCAGGATGATCTGCGTCAACAGAGCTCTTTAGTGTCTGGCAGTGAGAGACGTGAGCAGACGATGATCCTGAGATCAGACTGAAGGAAATTGCTGTGACGATATTGAACATGATCACAGAGAACAATGCTATCTTTTAAATAAAGGAAAATTAAACACGTCATCTCTGTTGCCCAGGTACAAGAGGATATTTCATAGATCAAACACTCACACACACACACACACACACACACATTCTGAAACATCTTTTAATCAAACTGAGGGATGAATAAGGAGACGCCAGCAGCTCATTGGTGGCCTCGAGCGTCACCAGCCGCGTCATTTAACTCCCGCAGATGTTCATATGAACATCACAAGGCGTCACGGGGTCAGGCCAGTCCGTGGTCTTTTATAAACGTGGGCGCATTAAACTGACATGCTCTTAATTTAAAGGTCACTACAGTTCACTTCAGTGTGGTTTTAACTCAGTGGATTATAACTGTGTACGTATGTCACATGACTTCTAGCCAGGTGACGTCTGTCGTTCCATGGAAGTCTTCAGCAGGATTATTTTATTGTGCAGAATAACAGAACACTGTCTGATTCATGTCTGAAACGCCGGCCTACCGGGAACTCCTTTAATGACCTTTAATGGAAAAGTCCTGGAGCGAGGTCGGGACTGTACGAGTGTGTGGACAGTTCACACACACACAGAGGCGTCTCTGTAGGTGCTGAATCCACTCTCTGAATGTTCACATGAACGACTGCAGCGTGCTCAGAGCCACCTCGGCCCGGGATCGTCACGCAGATGTGCAGATGTTTTCCTGCGACTGAGAGTCTCATCACCGCACTGAACCTGAAGTCTCTGTAAAGCTTTCATGCCTCCATTCACCAGAAACTTCATCACGAGTCCCAGTTTGACTTGAACGCCCCTCATATATAAACAATAAATCGTAAATATTACATAAGCTACCAATCTGCATAATAATAATAATCGCTTTAGGAAAGATGGCGTTCATACTGTACATTGCAGAAGTGTGAAATTTCCACAGTAGTATCGACAGGCTTTACGTTACCGCGGTAACACACGGATGAAGTGACGTCCAGTTCGGGGAAATTACTGTAGATGGTGTTCTGAATGAAGGGAGTGTAGAGGGGAGTTCCCTTAACCGACATTCTGTGTACATGGAACAGGACGTGCAGAGAACCGAGTAAAATACACTGCGGCGCAAAACGCAGTCACCAGCTTTAACTCAACTAAATAATCACCAGGACACTAAACATCTGGAAACAATTAGCAAGAGACGGTGAAGCAGGACCCCAAACAGAATGTGGGCAAAGCAAACAAACAAACAAACTGGGACATTACGCTTTAAATGTCTTTATGCTGTTAGGCGATCGTGCTGCTTCTTTCCAGAAATGAATCATTAAAAATTAGCAAGAAAATCAGTTTAAAAAATCAAGAAAATGTCAATATTTTAAGCTCCCATATTTTTCCATCTCTTTAACTTAACGCAGGTCTGAGATCTCGCACAGAACGTGTGTGTTAACGCTCAGCTGAAATAGCGCTCAGATACTGTAATGTTCAAATGTTAAACTGCTTTAAGGTTGTATAACGGCTGCCACTGCTCTCTGAGCCCAGAATAAAGAATTTCACTGTGCAGTAATGTTCATGTAGTAAATAAGGGCTTGGCTAAGTTTAAATGTTGCAATAGAATATGTCTAAAAGTAGTAGACTACAAGTAATAGGTTTGAAATATTTTCACTTGCTAAGATGCAACTAATTAGAGGAAGGAAATCTGTTCAAATCCCACCACCAAACCACCGCAGGGTTGCTACGAATGACCCTTAACCTTCAGCTCAGATGAGCAACAAGCAAGGGGAGGGGCTCTTCCTTTATTAGGTCACATGAGGGGAAACAATCTGACTGGCATGTTTAATAGAACACTTGTGATCACTTGAGGGAAACGGTCAACATGGAAGGGGATTTTTGAAGTAGTTTATGTTGTTTGCTTGTACATGCAGAATGGAGATCCATCTAAGCTTCTACACACCACTAAAAAGTGAATTTGGCTTAATCAGTGTCCTTTAAATAAATAGAATGCAATAGCTTTTTTCCTTCTCATTAGAAGAAGGAAATGTGTTCAAATCCCAGCACCAAACCACCGCGGGTTCTTAAGCATGACCTTCAAATCTTATTTGGAAATCTGTGAAAATCTTAAAGACAGAAATTCTCCAACGTGAGAAAACAAGGACTCAAATGAGAGCCTGACTTTGGTGTTTGCTCCATTTATGATAAGATTGCTGCATCATAGCGTGAGAAAATGCCAGGAGCTGCTGCGGAAATAAAAGCGGATCAGCTCAGAGCCACCTGCGACCGCGCTCGCCATAAAATCAAGCTTCGCCTGTTGCTGATGTTTTTCCAGAAACCACACTGTGATTGCAGTGTTTACCAATCAGAGGCGGTGATTTACAGGCCGCTCGTCTGAACCTGACACACTCCCATCGTTACACACAATGTCAATTTGCTTTGCACCTTGTGAAGGGTTTATTAAACGTCTCAGTGTGCAGACGATAAACAGCTCGATTCAGGAAAGCCGAGAGAGAGAGTGAGAGAGAGAGAGCGAGAGTGAGTGAGAGAGTGAGTGAGAGAGAGAGAGAGAGAGAGTGAGAGAGAGAGTGAGAGAAAGCGAGAGAGAGAGAGTGAGAGAGAGAGTGAGAGAGTGAGAGAGAGAGCGAGAGTGAGAGAGAGAGCGAGAGTGAGTGAGAGAGAGAGTGAGAGAAAGCGAGAGAGAGAGTGAGAGAGAGAGTGAGAGAGTGAGAGAGAGAGAGAGAGAGTGAGAGAGAGAGCGAGAGTGAGTGAGAGAGTGAGTGAGAGAGAGAGAGTGAGAGAAAGCGAGAGAGAGAGTGAGAGAGAGAGTGAGAGAGAGAGTGAGAGAGTGAGAGAAAGCGAGAGAGAGAGTGAGAGAGACTTTTTTTTAGACTTTTTACAATCCTTTATTTTACAAGTTTTTTCTTTTATAAGCTAGAAAAAGGATTGTGTTTATAAATAATTGATTTAAAATAGAGAAATAAATAAATAAATAAATAAATAAGACATTCATTACATTATAGTCCTTCTTTAAAAACACATAGTTATTGTGCTTTTTTCAGTTAAAATATGTGGCAAAGATGATTTCGTCATCTTCTACCGCGCACAAGGTCTCCTCACAGCACCATATGGTTTTAAACATGTTTATGTCTTTCATACTTTTGTAAAAATTAAAATCAATTAAAATTCTTGATTTAACAAGTCTGGAGAAGATCTTTTTGGGGTCGCAGTCTGTGCTTTGTGCCAGCTTATTCTTTCTACTTATATAAATTGCCATCTTGGCTTGACCAATGGTAAAATTAATAAGCTGGCATTTGAACCTGTTTCTCCGGACGTATTTAAAACCAAGAATAAAAAGCTGATGAGTAAAATCTACATTCAGTGGTAAAAAAATGTGTTTTAAAAGGTTAAACAAAGGTGACAACCTGGAGCAATGTATAAAAGCATGGAAAACAGTTTCTCTCTGTGAACAGAAGGGGCATTCCTGTGTGACGTCAGGATTTAAAATGGAGATAAAAGAGTTCACAGAGACAATTCCATGTAAAATCCTCCACTGGAGGTCAGCAGACTTTTTGGTTAATGGTGGTTTGTACAGTGCCCTCCACTCTGGTTTAAAATCATTATTAAAACCCAGTTCAGTGCGCCATGGGGTGTCTACCCTCCCGTTCAGTTTTTTCTTATTTAGGACCTTCACACAAGCTTTGTATAAAACCTTACCAGACACTGTCTCAAAGTTCATGTCTTCCTCACCCTTGAGCTCCAGAAGGGGGCCGCCATGACCCTCTAGGTCCGGAGTTATCGTCAGCTGTGGAAAACATTCCTCTTCTGTAGGATTGGTCTCGTTACTTGCGTGTTCCACCAGCTGAACGCGTTCCTCCGACGTTAGGGCGGTTCTCCAGCGATGTAGGAGCTGGTTGGCGACCCGTTGAGACCGAAGTCCCATCTGTGCTGCCAGGTTCTCTGCTCGAGACAGGTCTGGTCCGGTGATGTTCACCAGCTGCCGGAGTGTCACGATCCGCTTTTATCAGGGTCTTGGATAGTGCTGGGGTGGTTGGACTAGAAATGTCCAGCTGCCCTCCACAGACCAGGGGCTCCTCCAGCAGCCAGTGTAACGTTCTACTTCCTTTGTTTTGTTTTTTAAAAAAGGTCCAGATTTTAAAAAGTCTTTGATAAAATACTGGTAATCCAGTAGTGTCCAGTGCTGTGGGGTCCATTAAAAACAGAGTTCTGTCCAGCCCAAGACCTCCCACCGTGCGTAGGAGTGTGTAGGCTGCCGCTCTCCATCCTTCATCACTCGCTCCGGTGAGAAGTCTCTGGATGAACTGCAGACGGAAGGCTGCAGTTCTGCTGGCTAGCTGCACCAGGCCCTGTCCTCCTTCCTCTTTGGGCAGGTGAAGAAGACTTTGTGGTAGCCAGTGCAGTTTGTCCCAGAAGAAGTCTACCAGTAGGGCCTGTATGCTTGCTAGCAGGTTTGGTGGTGGGTCCATGCATGCCAGTTTGTGCCACAGGGACGATGCTGCTAGGTTGTTGATGACCAGCACTCGTCCTCTGTAGGACATTTTTGGGACCAGCCACTTCCATCTGTTTAATCTGCCTTTTATGCTTTCACTGATGCCCTCCCAGTTTTTGTTTAAAAACTCAGCACTGCCCAGGTAGACACCCAAGTACTTAAAACCAGTCTTTTTCCACATTAAACCCCCTGGTAGTGTGGGCTGGTCTTCTCCCCATTCTCCCACTAAAATGGCTTCACTTTTAATCCAGTTGATTTTAGCAGATGATAAAACCTTAAAATCTTCTAAAACACCAGTTAAAAGATTCATATCTGCCTGTGTGTTCACCATTACAGCTAAATCATCAGCATAAGCTGAAAGACAGGTTAAAATATTAAAATGAGGTATATTAAAACCAGAAAGCTGCTCTCTTAGTTTGCATAAAAGAGGTTCGATCGCTAAAGAATATAGCATTCCTGACAGAGAGCAGCCTTGTCTAATACCTCTGTGTACTTTAAAAGGGACACATAAACCACCATTAACCTTCAGTACACTCTCAATGTCACTGTACAGTGTCTTTATCATTGTTATGAAATCTGGGTTGAACCCGAAGCTTTCCAGCACCTTCCACAAGTATTTGTGTTCAACCCGGTCGAAAGCTTTTTCCTGGTCCAACAAAATGAGACCGGTCTTTAAGCCTAGCAGTCTAGAGACATCCAAAATATCCTGGATTAAGTGTATATTATCAAAGATAGACCTACCAGGCACGCAGTACGTCTGGTCGTGATGAATGACCTGCTCCAGTACCTTTGTCAGTCTTGAGGCTAATGCTTTTGGTTGCTTGCGAATCTCAGTGGGCTCTGATACGAGATCCCCTGACTCTGATCGCACAGCATGTATGATTCTTTTCTGTCCATTTTTTTGTTCCAGACCAAAAAAGAACTTAGAAGGAGCATCCATTTCTGTTGCGTGTTTGAAACGTGAGCGGACCAGCGCCCCCTGTGCTGCAGTGCCCAGTAGGTCGTTCATTAGGGCTTTTTTGTTTTTCAGGGATTCAATGTTTCCTCTGTTTTCTGTGGTCTCTAGACACTGGAGTTCTGCTATTTCGGTCTCTAGCGCTCTCATTGATCTAACAATGTCTTTTGTGACATTGAGTGTGTACTGTTGACAAAAAACTTTTATTTGTGCTTTAGCTAGATCCCACCATTGCTGTAGAGAGCTAAAATCTGCTTTTTGTGATTTAAGACTGGTCCATAAAAAAGTAAAAGACTCAATAAAATTGGCATCTTCTAAAAGTAGGGTGTTAAAATGCCAGTAGGCTCTTAGGCTTTAGGTTTTTTCTACTGACAGCGCACTGCACCATACTATGATCAGAGATGCCTACTGGGACGATAAAACATTTAGTAAAATAAGACAGTTGATGTTTAAAACCATAAAATCGATCGAGTCTTGCCAGTGAGAGTGTGTTCTCTATGGAGTGGGCCCAGGTGTACTGTCTTTGTTTCTTGTGTAAGTCTCTCCATATGTCACTTAAGTCCTGGGCCTCCATCATCTCCCACATGCGTTTACGGGAGGCCATGTGAGGTTCTCTATGGTTTCTGTCCAGGTTGTCAGTTGTGCAGTTAAAATCCCCACCCAGAATTAAAATGTCAGCAGAGTTACAGTCGTTAATTATGCTGTTTAGTTTGTCTAAAAACATCATCCTCTCTACTGCCTTGGTGGGAGTGTACACACAAATAAAAACAAAAACTTCATTTTCATAAAACGTTCTCACTTTTAAAAGCCTCCCATTTAAAAATTCTTCTACTGTATAAGAGTTTGGTATAAAATTGCGAGCAGCGAGCAGTGCGACTCCACCACTCAGTGGTGTATTGTGGCTCAGGACACAATTTGACCCCTCTTTCGTCTTTTCTAAAACAACATGTATGGATTCCTCGCTGTAGATGACTGGCATTCTTTCTTCCTCTGCGGTGAGGAGCAGCACAGAGTCTGAGATGTACCCATCACTGTCTGACTCCGGTTCGGGGTCTTTTTTGGGGAGTTTTTTTCCTCCTCCTTTCCGGTCTTTTTTCCTTTTTGGTGCCTTGAAGGAGGCCTCCTCTTCCATCTCTATGTCCGCCTCGTCCCCTTGTGACAGTGCGGCTGATGCTTCCATTTGACGGCTCCTCGCCCTTGTACCCATCGCCGAGAGCACAGGTAGCTCCAGCGCTGCACCCGAACCCTCTGTGACCTTATCAGCAGTGTTCGGCCTCTCCGGTGCCGGCTGGGTCACGTTGGGTTCCTCTCGGTCCGGTTTGGCCGAGCTCGTTGTTTCTGGTGTAACTCCAGTTGACTCTTGGACTGCAGGCTGGGCTTGGGGTTCGGTCTCCTCTGGCTCTGGGTCAGCAGCATTGCCGGGTCCCTCAGCAGACGGCCGAGCTGTAGTCGCAGGGGGAGCGGCCTCGCCCGGCACGGTCGCGTCGTGACCCGCTCGCTCAGAAGCACCAGGATCGCTCTGTCTTTCGGGACAAGCACGGACCAGATGTCCCATTGCACCACATTTAAAACATTTTATATCAGTGTCTGAGGAGGCGAATATACTGTAATCAAAGTTTTCAACCCTGAATTTAAAAACAGCATTTAGCTCTTCTACACCCTCTTTAAAGATCATAAAAACAAGTCTCCTAAAAGACACCAGGTGTTTAATCAGTGGGGATTTACAGCCCAGGGGGATTTTCTTTATAGGGGAGACCAGTCTTCCATATCTGGACAGTTCTGTAGCGATGACACTATCAGGTATGAAGGGAGGGACATTGGACAGAACTATTTTCTTGGCTGGGGAGCTCAGGGGAGAAACCCGGATGTGCTCGTTATTAACAGTGATACCATTCTGTACAAGTTTAGCCGCTTTATCTACACTATTAACAAACGTGACCACAGCGCTGTTCATGCGGGAAGCAGAGACGATGTTCTCATGTCCCACCACATCACCAACCGCTAACACACACTCCTCTAAACTCGCCGCGCGCGCACCACGCGCACACCACGTGACACCGCGCCGGCGAGTTAAACTCTCAAACCGCTGTGTGTTCTGAGCCGCCATGCTCCAGCAACACACGCGCACACACACGCACTCACACGAAAAAGATAGATTTAGCCAAAAAAGATGTTATAAATGGCGAAAAAAGGCAAAAAGAAAATTGGCAAAACGCCAATCGCTCTCACGCGCTCTACACGCCACACTCGCTTCCCTGCCGCACCGCGCATGCGCAGAGAGAGAGAGAGAGAGTGTGTGCCGCGGTTTGGGAGGCGCCCCAGGCCTCTCGCATCCTGTACAGGATCAGCAGTAGAGAATGGATGAATAAGTGAATGAATTGAGTGCTGTGATGGGGTCAGTGACTGATGAGCAGTGTTCGCTAACTTGGTGATTCTTTCTTTCTTTCTTTGTCCTTCCTTCCATCCATTATCCCTCCCTCCTTCCTCAACAACATGTTGTCTATTCCTTATGATTTTATCCACTAACGCAGCATTAAAGACGTGACTACTGCTGTATGGAAGCTGCAGAAATACGATGCACATATGAATGCATGTGTCCTCAGAAGAAAAGGTCACATGATCAGAGGAAACGTTGCGTTCCCTCCTGGGGGAGACGTTTCTACGCTCACTCCAATCATGAGCGTCCTCCTGCAGCAGTCACGAGCCGCACGCAGCCGAGCGTCTCACCCCGAGAGCTTCCTTCACCCGCAGCGGGACGCCAGCATCAGATCTCTGAGGAGGTGTGGTGTTTATCAGTATATCACGCACACACACACACACACACACACACACACACACACACACACACACTTCCCTCAGCTCATGCAAGCGGTTCAGGTGTGCTGGATCAGAGAGGATGCGAGAGCCGTGTCTCACACATGCTAATGCTGCTGGAGTCTTATTACAATCATTTGAGCAATTCATAAAACCTAAAAGAACACAGATTTGTTTTGGGTTTTTTTTCTATTTAAGTTTGACATAGTTTTGTAGATAGCATTAATTTCCTTATTTTTATAAACATTGTTATCAGAAATTCATAACTTGTTTTGTTTATTACATTTATTCAACAGGCAAGTCCAGTTAGAGCCCTTGACAAAAAAAACTCATAAACACAACAACAACAAAAAAGGCACACAGTCATAGATTTTGTGCAACATCGTGTCCAGTTTATGTGTGAAATGATTCCTCGTGCTTCCAGGCGAAGAAGGAAAGAAGCAGAAACCCTCCTGTGATGTGATGTGCTGGTGATTCAGTACATTCAGGTGGTCATGTGACTTGATTTTATCTCCACACAACGTTGCTGAGTCTCGACCTGTGTTTTTACTTTACATTTTATATTAATTATTTTTATATGAATATTTTGGGTTGTGGAACGAATCATCAGAGTTTCCATTATTCCTTATGGGGAAATTCATTTTGATATATGAGTGATTTGATATACAAGCACGCTTCCAGAACGAAATAGCCGATCGAAATCCAAGGTTAACTGTATATATATATATATATATATATATATATTATTAAATGAACAATTATAATATTTGCCATATTGCTTTAAAAGAAGTAGTAAAATGAGACACTTCAGGTCGCACTATTATTAAAATTGGGATGAAATTCATGCACAACAAAACAATTTTGCATTGTGGAAATCACTTCGTCATATCACACAACCCCAAACGATTAAATTCTTTTTTTTATTTCTCATTAAAGACAAAGAACTCAGTAGGCATTTTACACAAATAGCAAACGAAGAAACAGACAACTTGACAGTATAATGTCTGTTCACAGAATACAGATCTGAGATCAGTAGAACAGCGCAGAACAGCGACTGCAGATTGTTACGCCACAGAGTTTAACACAGATCTGAGATCAGCAGTAAGCTCACAACAGAGACTGCAGATTGATATATCATAGAGTTTAACACAGATTTGTGATCATGATGCCCGTTCACACACTACAAGCAGCACATCAGTGTTAGACCTAAACCGCACCAGAGTGTGATCCAACCCAGAGTCTGCCCTGACCTCAGTGTGTGTGTGTATGTAAGATTGAGTATAATATTCACCAGAAGCAATGAGAAGATGAGTTCTGTCATGCTGAAACATTCCTGCTCAGTAGTTAGAGAAACCCGAGACGCTCACTGGGATTTATAGAAAATGGTGGCGATTTCACTTCCGCCTTCAGCGCTGTGCAATCAAGCGGGCTGTGTTTCAAATACGAACCCTAATTTCATAATCATGGCATAACAACAGATTAGACAAAAACAATTAAGAGTAGAATATACATGATTCATTTCTACTATTTACACAGTTGAAATTATCTTCAAGAACTTAACTTTCTAATAAGAAGACATTAGCTTTGGAAGTCATCAAAAGAACACACTACTATATATATATATAAAATTATATATGTTCCAGTCATTTTGCCAATTCGTCCCATAGTGTCTATGTGTCATAGTGTCAAGTTTATGACTCAATTAGTTTAAAGAAAATGCAGAAGGTGAGGGGCGGGGTTCAGGGTTCAGGTGAACCCTCATGGACGTTAGTTACAGTATGTGGACTTCCAGAAATGTTGGTGAAAACAGCACACACTCGCAGGAATGGGCGTGTTCGCGGTTTTACAAATTTTTTGTTAGAAATGCAAGTTTTTGCCATTTTACTGATTTCTCTGTTTGTTTTCAAATGGTTATTTGAGGCAAGAAATATTCAGAAAATAGCTCAAATCGATGGAAATTGCTTTATGATAGAGAAACACTAACAACTCAACAACTTCGCAAAGTGGAACCAGAACAGAACCAAAAGTGATGTATTTAGGTGTCTATACATTTCTCAAAAGGTTTCATTTATATCCTAAATTGACATTTCTGTAAAGCTTTGTGACAATGCTGTTGTTAAAAACTCTGTATAAATTAACTTCATTCAATTCTAAAATTAAACCAGTGTTCTGTCCGTCTGTATTTATGACACAGCGAGATGTTAGTGACCCGAGGGCAGACTCACGGAAGAAATTATTCACATTCAAGAGAGACAAACGTCACATATCAAAAATCAAAAATTCACTTCAAATTAAGTACAGCAGAAAGTTTATTAGCAGCTCTATGACCTAAAACAATAACAAAAATTCAACATAGAAAGTTTTTAAAAACGTAATAAAGCACAAAAAAATGTATTCCAAACTTTGAACCACCCCCCCCAAAAAAAACACAAATTAATGTATTAGTGAACTAATCAGATACATAATATATAAGAAACCTTACAAATAAATAAATACATTAAGTAACGGTGAGCAGCTCTACTGTACGTTAGTCTGATCAGCTTCAATGTTAGTTCAACTGTAGGCTAAAAATTCTCTAACAGACACAAGGTGTACAGTAACCGTAACACACACGTAACTGTCAACTCATACTGGCCTCAGACATCAAGCTGGAATCCTTTATCATATTCATGTAAAAGAAAAACAAACAAACAAACAAACCCAAACCCTGCATTCCTCAATGTTACATGAGCGAAAGTAACCATCACACTGCATTCAGATAAAAAAAAACAAACAAACATACAAACCAATAAAACTCGACTGCATCTTATTGTACACTTCTATTGTATTAAACTGACCGCCTGGCTGACAGAAACAGAGATTCCTACAGAGCAACAGCAGGTTCCTAATAACACAACAATCAGACACAGACAAATCCTCTGCGACGCGTGAGCAAAGTTTAAACAACCAAGAATAAAGAAAGCGTGAAAACCAACTTCTGTTACTGTACGTTAATGTGTAAAAAAAAAAAAACTTAAAGTATGCGTATGTACACTTCTTTCAGTAACGTTGTTATAACCTCATGATGATGCAGGTTGGTTATACAACACAACTAAAGGTCCGGCTTTCACTTCCTGGACAGGGAGCTAATGTTAGCCTTAGCTTTAGGTGAAGGTGTAAAAATAATGCGATGTGGTACTGCGTTGTTGGTGATGTAAAAGTTGGTCTAGATTTATACTGATATAATCAAGATGGGGAAAACGTATTTAATGATTCTTTTGTGTGGCAATTCATGTATCGTCACACAGACTCAAAAATCCTTTTTAATAAATTTAAAATTTAAATGTTTGTATTTGCGGTGGTACAAAGTTGCTGTTCCTCTATAATCCTACAGGTGGTGTGCTCTAAACTGTTCACACAGTTCATCAAACTGTTCATTCTGTGTGGTAGAAGCAAAAGATTTGCTCTATATAAGCCAGTAATTAGTGTACTGGTGATAGAACTGCTGCGTGGGTGGAACAGACGAGAGGGGAAATGAGGTCACTGAGGCACTTTGCAACCCGTCGCAGTAAAACAACCTCAGTGAGATTTTTCTTCAAACTTTCTAAACACTATAAAATATCATATTTAATTAGGTCTGTGAAAATAAATTAAAATAAATAAATAAAAAGAAAGAAACAAACAAAAAAAATCAAATTTGTGTGATTTTCAGGTAAATAAAAAAAAATAAAGTTTTACCGATGATGCTATTAAACACATATACACCTTTAATTTTGTCAGGTTTTATATCAGAACCATTGGAAAGCTCCAGGCTGTTAAAAACACCTGGCAATCCAATTCAAAATCTGCCGCATGAGTAAAAGATACCTCAGGGTTCTGTGTTAAGCCCAGTGTAGGTCCTAAATATTTCCTTTTCTCTTCTGATTGTGATGAAACATGTATTACGAAATTAATGTAAAAAAAAGTCCTTAATTGTCCATAATGGTCTTTAAAAGACTACAATATTACTAAAGCACGCTCTGCAAACGTTTCATCTGTATCCAGTGCATTATTAAGGAGTGCCTCAGGGTTCAGTGCTGAGTCCAGGGGGACATTTTACTTATTCACTGTTCTGGAAAAGAATCCACCCTGATGCACATTCAACATGTTTACGCTGAAATATTCGGACGTGTTTAGCCATGCATAATGAGAATAGCTCGTATTAATGAGAAATCCAGTGTAGAAGGTGCAAAGGTGTCGGAACAAACTCGGGAGTCATAGTCCCAGAATGCAATGCAGCTACATGACGACACTAAGCAGAGCTCTGGTTCCAGACTATCAGCAGGAAGTTGAACAGCATTATTGGTAGTGTAGAAAACATTAAGTTATTTTTTATGTAGAAAAAAATGTATTCAGTTTCTAATTCAAGTCTCTCAGTGCGGATTGGTTTCTTTCTGCTCTGTATTTTTACCTTTTTTTCTGTACAGCTTACAGAACAGTATCGATCGTCTTCATCATCATCGCTAATTAATGACGCGCCAACTGCATCAGAATAAACTGTCAAGCTTTAACGATTTGTCATAATGTAAATTGTCAAAGCTTCTGTGCAGTTAGTTATATGTGTAACTGAGCTAGGACTCTGTACTGCAAATGGGAAAGTGATTACATAAAGATTATAAAGAATGTGACATTAGGTTAACAGTTCATTAATTCACTCGGCCAGCTGGCCGGCCTACTTCTGAGATACGTCACACCTGTGAGTGAAGGTAACTGCGGTCTTAGCAAACAGACGATACAGTCACTGTCAATGCTAAAAGTTACGATATGACGGTGAGGCTAGGGGAGTGTTTATTTTTGCATACGTAAATAAAAATCAGTAACTGCACGCTGCATCCACGAGCGATGCAACTCCTATACGTTCTCTAACTTTAACTCTAACGTTAAAGTAGCTTTAGGTTAACTTAACTCTAACTAAAAACAACTAAAAAAATATAAAAAATAAGAAAACATTATTATTATCAGAGGCAGCTGCTTAATATCTGCGGTAGGGAAAGACAGAAGTGTGGAAATATTTCATGTAAAAAAAAGACGTGCAGATAGAAGAAGAAGAAGAGATGAAGGATGTAGAAATGACTGAGATTGTATGTGCAGTATTGTTGTTCTCTTAAAAATTGAAATTGTCTCGGGTTCGGATTTTGGAAAAACTTCAGCTCTGGTTTTAATGATTTCTGAACACGTTGCTGATGAACCTAAATTTAAACGAAAAACAAAAAAAACCCTCGGATTGTCTGAAGTTCCTCCTGTTTAGGTTTGTGTCGCTCGATCAGCTCACAGCAGACTGACTCCATGTCCATTTTTAAAAATACTATAATAATAATAAAAAAATGAAACCAATAACAAGGCGACTGGAGAGAAAACGGACACGTGCGCTGTTATCGGCTCATCTACGCTCGCAGTCAAAGACTCCTGAACACCTTACGTTAACATGTTAATTACACATCGTATTAAGGGATCATTTTAAATGTTTAAATTCAATCTGACAAAAAAAAAAATCCATCCGAGCTCACACTTCTGATTATATGTTTTGTTGCTGTAATAATAATCATATTTATTTTGTGTCTTTTATGACGACAGGCTCTGAGAGTGGAGCTTTAATGAGGGTTCAGTTATTAATCATAACTTTCTCCTGTTCTGTACCTTTTAGTTTTGTTATAATGATTCAGTTTCAGGTGTTCAAAAGCCTTCGAGTTTGCAGCGTATTCTGAAATAACAGAGAAATGTTTAAACGACCACTACTACACTACACACTCGCACCACTGCTCTCTCTCTCTCACAGACACACACACACACACACACTGCCGTATTTTACAGTAGCTTTCGGAGCTGAATCGATGGGCAGACACTTCGCCCGTGTCACGCTTCGCTCAAAAAAAAAGAAAGGACTGTTTAATAAAATAAAAAGCGAAAATAAAAAGCGAAATAAAATGAAACAAATGTTCTGGGGGCAAACTCAAAAAAATCTCTGCCCTCACTCAGACGTCTCTGGTCTCTCGTTTTCCCCGGCTAGACGTGGGTTTACGGGGAAAGCTCAGGGACGCCGCGTGGTCTCGGGGAGAAAGGGAAACATTTCTGTCCTTCAGTTTGTGCAAGGAATCTTTTCCGAAGCGTCTTTTTGTTTGGTTTTGTCGGTTTTCCTTCACGACTCCTGCGGCACCACCTCCAACACCTTCTGAAAGCCCACAGTGGTCGAGACTGAGGGAAAGAAAAACACAACCGTATTCACACGTACAGAACATATAATACACAGAACACTGAGCTATGAGAGACACCTGACACTACGTTCCAGTTAGCAAGTGGCTCATGCTGCTTGTCTGGTGGGCGTGGTCAAAGCGAGCTAACTGTAGCAGCTACATACAGTCACTCACCAGACTCTTCACCATCTCTCTGTTTTAATCTATAATCTCTCCATATGTGTTTAATAACATATACACGGAACTAGGCGGGGCTGTAGGCGGGGCTGTAGGCGGGGCCTGGAGATGTGCCGTGCCATGTGACTGGTCCTCTAAGAATCACTTGAGCCAATAGTTCGGATTTGTCACGTTACAGCATAAATAAATAAATAAATAAGATGAATCACCAGGGCTGTTGAATCTGTATTGCGATTCTGTAAGTATCACGATTTTAAACATCCTGATTCAATATTAATTAAAATATATGTATATATTTTGTTACAATTATAAACAAACTTTTTGCTCCTACAACACAGGATATTGTGTTGTCTGCCAATGTGTGAATACTTTAGAGCGCGCCACCTGCAGGAGTACAGCGGCATGGCAACATTTTACCACTTTAAAAATGATTTAAATAAGTGCCTGGGCCCGATGATCGTTGTTTTATATGTTTATAAAATTGTGATACTTACACAATCGCAATACAAATCAAATCGGCACCTCCGTATCGTGATGATATCGTATCACGAGGTCTCTGGTGATTCCCGAATATTCAGCATGTTTAACATAAAATGAGTGCAGTATTTCTCAGACTGCTAAAAGCATCGAAGAAGAGAGCTGTGAATCTCTTCACAGACAAACGTTTGCCTTTTTGTTTGCAAGCTTCGCCATTTCTAACTTCACTACAAAGCAGAAAGTTTCGAACGAGAGTTCTGTCTGAAGCACTCACAGATGAGCTGCTGGAGCCACTTGGGTTTGTTCTGCCACCAGACGCCGATGAAGTAGATGGGAACGCCGGTGGCGATGATTCCGAATCCGATGCCGCACTCGGCTGGAGTCTTCCAGATGGACACGACGATCAGGAAGAGACACGCCAGGACGAAGGAAAGGGGCAACAGGATGTTTACCTGTGAAAAGAAAAACAAACATATATATATAAAATTACTGCGTTTTTAGGTTTTACTATGGACTTTTATATTCGCTACTCATATAACTAATAAAAGCTAAGCTATACGCTTACTCCATATAATTTTAGCTGAAACAGAATTCAATTTAAATGAAAATCTTATATGTTCTGATTCCTATATATCTATAATCTATTTCATGTTCAATTAACACCACAGTACTGAACAAGCGTATTAAGTAAAATTTGTTGCATCATAAAGTAAAATATATAACAGTCTATCAGGATTAGCATGCAAATCCAGCAGGGGCGGGGCTTGATCTGTGGGCAGTAGAGTTTGCGTCCTCATATAATGGAGACTTCGCTGTTCTTTTCAACCTTATACTCACGGCTTGACATCAAATTTTAATGGTTTTAATTAAGAAACAAATTTTGTGTGAAACTAAAGGTTTTCTGTTGCAATATTTTGTTTTTTGTTTGAAAGTTTTATGTTGAAATCTCTGTTTTTACGGGTCTGGAAGGTCTGAACGCTTTCTCAGAACTCAACAGACTCGATAATGTTTTTTACAAGCTACAATCAGAAAAGAACAATCAGGTTAGGGTTACGCCCTTCAGTTATATACAAGGTAATATAAGCTCCGCCCACCACTCGCTCACCTTGATTGGCCGCTCGAGATCAGGTTTCTTGTAGCGCAGCCACATCATGCCGATGATCGCCATGGCGATGCAGAGCCAGTTGAAGAAGCTGAAGAAGTTGATGACTGAGAAGATGTCATTGGAAAAGGCATAGAGGAGCGTCATCAAGCACTGAGGGAGAACACACACACACACACACACACACACACACACACACACACGCACGCTCAACTCAGACTGGATTGGTTGATTGGAGATTTCAATTATTTAAATATTTAAATGTTGAAAGGAAATATTATTTTTTAAATTTTGCTATACACACAAGTCTTACTGATGGGAAAAGAGGCCACGCCCCTTTACTGACGCTGAAGGATACAGAGGCCACGCCCCTTTACTGACGCTGAAGGATACAGAGGCCACGCCCCTTTACTGACGCTGAAGGATACAGAGGCCACGTCCCTTTACTGACGCTGAAGGATACAGAGGCCACGCCCCTTTACTGACGCTGAAGGATACAGAGGCCACGCCCCTTTACTGACGCTGAAGGATACAGAGGCCACGCCCCTTTACTGACGCTGAAGGATACAGAGGCCACGCCCCTTTACTGACGCTGAAGGATACAGAGGCCACGCCCCTTTACTGACGCTGAAGGATACAGAGGCCACGCCCCTTTACTGACGCTGAAGGATACAGAGGCCACGCCCCTTTACTGACGCTGAAGGATACAGAGGCCACGCCCCTTTACTGACGCTGAAGGATACAGAGGCCACGTCCCTTTACTGACGCTGAAGGATACAGAGGCCACGCCCCTTTACTGACGCTGAAGGATACAGAGGCCACGCCCCTTTACTGACGCTGAAGGATACAGAGGCCACGCCCCTTTACTGACGCTGAAGGATACAGAGGCCACGCCCCTTTACTGACGCTGAAGGATACAGAGGCCACGCCTCCTCCACATCTTAATTAGTGCCCTCAAGGTGTGTGTGTGTGTGTGTGTGTGTGAGTGGTTGTGTGTGTGTTCCTCAAGGTCTTACAGTAAAAAGGAGTGAGGGCAGCGGGGTGAGCAGGGTCGGGTGTATCATGGACAACAGGCTGGGAAGATGACCTTCACGCGACCCCACGAAGAACAACCTGAAGAAAGATTTTTAAAAGAGTTCAGCCAAAAACTGGAGCGAGAAAGAGAGACTGGGTGTTACACACACACATACACACACACACACACACACACACACACACACAGATATCATTCATTATAAAAAAGTTTTAGTTTTTCCTCAGGACATGCAAACTGAGCACAAATACACACACACACACACACACACACAGTAAACAAAACAAATACTCAAATTATACACAGTGACGAACATGATAATAAATACACTAATGCACAACGAATATTAAACATAAACTGGATAAATAACTGGGAAACAACACAAACTAGCGTTACACTAAACACGCTACAGCACAAACTAGCGTTACACTAAACACGCTACAGCACAAACTAGCGTTACACTAAACACGCTACAGCACAAACTAGCGTTACACTAAACACGCTACAGCACAAACTAGCGTTACACTAAACACAATAAAGCATAAGCTAGCGTTACACTAAACACGCTACAGCACAAACTAGCGTTACACTAAACACGCTACAGCACAAACTAGCGTTACACTAAACACGATAAAGCATAAGCTAGCGTTACACTAAACACGCTACAGCACAAACTAGCGTTACACTAAACACGCTACAGCACAAACTAGCGTTACACTAAACACAATAAAGCATAAGCTAGCGTTACACTAAACACGCTACAGCACAAACTAGCGTTACACTAAACACGCTACAGCACAAACTAGCGTTACACTAAACACAATACAGCATAAGCTAGCGTTACACTAAACACGCTACAGCACAAACTAGCGTTACACTAAACACGCTACAGCACAAACTAGCGTTACACTAAACACAATAAAGCATAAGCTAGCGTTACACTAAACACGCTACAGCACAAACTAGCGTTACACTAAACACGCTACAGCACAAACTAGCGTTACACTAAACACAATAAAGCATAAGCTAGCGTTACACTAAACACGCTACAGCACAAACTAGCGTTACACTAAACACGCTACAGCATGAACTTTTAAAACATTAAACTAGTGAGGGTAAAGTGATGAAAGAGTTTTTAAATTGTATCATGAGCACTGTTATGAATGTGTATGTTTGTGTGCGTGTGATTGTATGTGTGTGTGTGTTTGTATGTGTGTGTGCGTGTGTCTGTGTGTGTGTGTGCGTGTGTGTCTGTGTGTATGTGTTTGTATGTGTGTGTGTGTGTGTTTGTATGTGTGTGTGTGTTTGTATGTCTGTGTGTGTGCTTGTATGTGTGTGTGTGTATGTGTGTGTATTTGTATGTGTGTTTGTGTGTATGTGTATGTTTGTGTGTGTGTGTGTGTGTGTGTGTGTGTGTGTGTGTGTGTGTGTGTGTGTGTGTGTGTGTGTGTGTGTGTGTGTGTGTGTTTGTATGTGTGTGTGTGTGTGTGTGTGTGTGTGTGTGTGTGTGTGTGTACCTGGATGAGGTGAACAGTGAGCCGTTGACGGAGCCAAAGCAGGAAAGTCCCACAAACACTGGGATGATCCACGCCATGGGGCCCAAGTGATAGTTCCCAAAATCCTACACGACACAGAGAACAATAAGAAATGGCTGCGTGTGTGTGTGTGTGTGTGTGTGTGTGTGTGTGTGTGTGTACATACCACAGCTACGGCCTCGGAGTTGAGCATCTCCTCAGGGCTGAGCGTGGTGAAGTAGGCCAGGTTGGTCAGCACGTAGACGACAGTGACGATGGGCAGCGAGATGATGATGGCACGCGGCAGGTTTCTGAAACACACACACTTCATTATAAATAAAATTCCCATAAAACAAAAACAGAAAGTCACTTTCTCTCAGTCGCTCTTCACTTACTTGTACGGCTCGATCATTTCCTCAGTGACAAAGTTCAGGTAGTTCCTGGAGGAGAGAAGCAGCGTGAGGAGAACAGCCATGAGCGGAAAGTCAAATAAAGGACAAGGAGACTTACTCAGCGGATCCATTTAAAACATTTTATTTCAGTTTTGCTACAAGTTTTAAATCGTGAATAATGTTAATAAGAAAGTAAAGCTTTAAACATAGACATTTTAACAAAACTATTAAAAATAGTTTAAAATTGAACTTGAAATGAAACGATTAAAGCTAAACTTCCGTGCTATTCGCGTCACTGTTATTTCTTATCGTCATGTGAACAGGTTTAGAGAGCGCCACCTGTAGGATTATAGAGGAACTTCGACGTGTCAGCGCCTCGAACGCAACCAAATGTGAATGAAAAATGATTTGTAGCCAATAAGATCCCATAGTGACGCAAAAACCCTTTCTAGAAAGTTCCTTATTTAGATTTATCCTTGACTTTACCTCATCAAGTCACAAAGTGACACCTAATGGACGTCCTGGTGCAGTCATGTGACCATCTGTGACCTCTGGAAGTAAGTTTGATCTATTTTTAATATTTCTAATGATTTAATAACGTCTGACATTTTATATTTAACCTGCTCTGGATGCATCTGTTGAAATTCGATGAGCAGCAAACTGGATGAAGGGTTCGTCTTATATGACATCACATTAGGAGGAAAAATCGAATTGGTTCGTGTTTAAACAAAAATGGGAAAAAGGACCAAGGTCGTGTTTTTGTCCGTCACACTGGAGACCGTCCTGAACGTCGGAAACAACCAACAAGTGACTTTTATACAGTTTAAAGTTGTTAATACTGGATTAAGAGCTTAGTTCCTGAACACATGCGGCGTGGACTCGTCATCATTAAACTACTGAACTACGTCTCTCTGGCTCAAGCTACGTCTCTTTACATGCAAACTTTAGGCCACGCCTCCTACGTGTTCATTCGCTGTTAGAAACCACACGCGACACACGGACCACCTGAGCGTGTGAGGATTTAGCTGCGCGGTATTTTACCAGCCTCCGTATGCGAAGAGCCCGCTGTACAGCGCCAAGCCGATGTTCCCGAAGTCACTGTTGGATCCTTTGAAAGAGTTCTCGGGTAACAGCCCCGTGGTGTCACCTACAAAGCACACACGCACGCACACACACACACACACACACACACACACACACAAATAATAAAAGCATTTACAATCGGCCGTGATTCCCTGGGAGAGGAACAGCATGTGGGTTCAGAAATACAGCGTGACTTCATTCCACATTTTCGTACCACAAAAGATCTCAATGTGGACCCGGAGAACTGCTGATCTCCACAAGGTCACGCTGAGCAGACATGTGACTGAGGGACTTACGGTGGGAGGACTCAGGCGTGAATAGAAAAAGACAAACAAACGTGAGAACAAGAAAGAAAGACCGAAGACATTTGCATTCTTTATCGTGAGACACAGCGATCCTGCTGAATCGACGGCTAGCCTGGAGCTTCCGTTCACGCGGCCTGGCACGAGGGAAAAGAGACGACGGCGACCAAATTAAGCCTGAATATCACAACGCTGCGCTTTAGACCGAGACCAGGGATGAAGTTTGAGCAATCTAACAATCCTGATTATCTTAAATTTTTTTGATGTTTCTATAATTTCTGATTTGTGTTAACGAGCAGCTCAACAGGTGTCTCTAATGAAGTGGCTGAGGGGTGTATATATAAATAAACACACACACAACCAGGGCCGTTCGAGTCAAAGCGGGACTTTTGATTGTACAGAATAACAGAACACAGTGCTGAGAGTAAACACTCCCTTTATGTCTCTATATAATCTCCTGATACACTGATGCACTGATCACAGCGTCTCACTGGAGCTCGGACACCATCAGGGAAGAAAGTTCTTCTCTCAGTACGCCGGAGTCACGATCGGACCGTCTGTCTGAGTCACATCTGACACTCTGGCCTCCCAGGAACTCCTTTAACATGTGTGTTGGAGCGAGGTCAGGACCGTACGGGGCGTGGCGAGAACCCCCAGCCGAGTTCCTGTAACGTGCGAGTGGTGTTGATGAACGAGTGTGTTCACACACACAGATGCGTCTCTTTTTTTCGAATGTCATCGACAGGTTATTCTTCATTTTTTCAGGACTGGGAGAGGAATGTTTACGAGAGCGACTGCAGTGAGCACACACACACACACACACACACACACACACACACACACACTGCTGATGCACTGACTTCTTTAAAACATGTGCACCGTGCAGATGTGAGAGTTTCATCAACGTCCCTCAAGTCTTTTGTAAACGTCAATCACCAGAGAGTTCACTAGGAGTCCCGGTTTGACTTGAACGCCCCTCACCCTTTGTTGTCCAGTTGTTTTCTTGTCATGACGGATCACAATATCATCACAATATGCTTTTCATAACTTACATAATAATAATAATAATAATAATAATAACCACACAATAATAATAATACAGTGGAACCTTGGATTACGAGCATAATTCATTCTGGAAGTGGGCTCGTATTCCAAAACACTCGCAAACCAAATAATCATTTCCTATAAGAAATAATGAAAACTCAAATTATTCGTTCCACAGCCCCAAAAAATAAATACATACAAATAATTAATACAATCTATAAAATGAAAATAAAACAAATTAATCTGCACTTTACCTTTAAAAAAAGTATGAATAAATCCTGACAGATAATTGTTTCCGTTGGTGCGCGCAGTGTGTGTGTGTGTGTGTGTGTGGTTGTGTGGAATTAGCCCCTTCCCTCGCCTCGTTTTGCACAGTAACACTCCTCCTCCCTCTCCCCACCTCGCTTTTTAAGATTCACAACAAACACACACACACACACACACACACACACACACACACACACACACACACACACAACGGAAACACTGTTTTAACAGGAAAAAAAAAATTTCTCTGACACTGGCATGAGCGTATATTAACAGACTCACTTTTTAAGTTTCACAACAAACGCATAAACACAGCGGAAA
>QNUK01000693.1:0-2500 GCA_013621035.1 Clarias magur | reverse complement strand
TGTGTGTGTGTGTGCTGGTGTTTATATCACGTCTTCTCACTGGAAACATTTAACGTCCGGAGAGGAATTAAACCCAGGTGTGTGTGTGTGTGTGTGTGTGTGTGTGTGTGTGTGTGTGTGTGTGTGTGTGTTAGACTTCATGAACAACATGGGACGAGACACTGGAAGTGTTAAACATCTGGACGAGCCTCGTTGCTGCCGGAAACACATAGGACAAGCAGCAGCAGTAACACGTCTCCAGTGGTGATTACAGATGTGTATCTGCACTAACAGAGAGGAATTCAGTCTGTAAGTTTCATAATAAACAAACAAATAAATAAATAAATAATAGATTTAAAATTCAAATTTCACAATAGAACCTGCAGAACAGGAAATGATCAAAGGAACTCCTGCTCGTTTTTTTGCCTTCTAAATAAATAAAGTTTTTCCCACCAGCGCGAAACAAAGTGGGAATGGAGTCATAATCAAAACTAAACAGTAAATTTACATTTAATTAACAGTTACTCAGAATGTTGTTTCTGGGTATTAGAAAAAAAGTTGATGTATTATTTGAAAAGAGGAAACAAAAACAAGAGTATTTTTATTATTATGCAGTGGAAAATATTCCAATATTTAACACAGCTATACCTTTTTTATTTACTTTCTTTTTTTAATCATTCATTAGCACGTTTAAATTACCGGATACCACTTTATCAAAACTTGTGCTTTCCATTTATTTATTTATTTATTTATGTATTAATACAGAAAGTACAGCTCAGAATGAATAGAGAGCACAGAATACAGAGAGACTGAGGAGGAGCTTCATCCTGCAGGCGATACGATCTCTCAACCAGCACAGCACACAGTACTGACCCACTTTACACACCCCACATGCTTCCTGCACTTTCTCTGCACATTCGGGACAATCACTGGCACTAGTGGTCACTGCACACCTGTACATTACTACTTATTCTATTATGCACGAGGCACTTTAGGTACGAACACTTTACAGCACACTTGCACACCCCCTGGACATTTCTATTTATACTCCTTCCCACACAAAATTCCCATATTCTATATTTTTCTATATTGTACACAATAGGTTTCTTATATTTTCTTATCTTATCACCCAGATTTTCTTTTCTTATATTTTTCCTATATTTTTCTTTATTGTATTTGTACTCTACAGATATTTTATTCTTAGTTAAATCTATTTCTATTTTTTTTTTAAATATATATATATATTATATTTTTCTTTATTGTATATTTGTACTGTACAGGCAGATATTTTATTCTTAGTTAAATCTACTTCTATTTTCTTTTATATTTATTTCCTATAAATAGTCTTAATAGTCTTTATTCTAAGGTCAGGACAGTCGCCTAAGCATTTCACTGCATATCGTACTGTGTATGACTGTGTATGTGACAAATACAATTTGAATTTGATTTGATTTGATTTGAATGTATTAGCAAAATGTATTAAAGTTATACACTGTCTGGCCAAAACATTAAATAAAATGTAAGTTGTGGCGTCCTGTGTGCTGTTGATGTGCAGAAACGCTTCCTCGTGCTTTTGATGCTCTTTAACAAACTGAAGCGTTTTTTTCTGGGGGGTTTCACTAATGAGTGCGTCTCTCGTTCTGTGTCCCGGAGGCGTCCTGTAAACTCAGGTTAGCATGAATCCATTACGAGAGAGAAAGAAACATCTTCATGAGCCCGTGTCGTACCAGTGTCCTCACGTGTCGTGTCCTCACGTGTCGTGTCCTCACGTGTCACAGACTTCACCCGAGATCTGTCTTCAGTCAGACGTTGTTTCCTCCAGCGTGTGAAAGTGTGACGTGAGCTTTCAGTAAACTCAAACGCTGTGAAACTTCTCCTGATCGCTACAACAGATCTCCTTCATCCAAACGGTCAGAACTCAAACCTCTGTGATTGGTCAGAGGCTTTATTAGGTGTTAATTGACGAGCCAATCAGAGCCGGTGGATAAACGTCTGAAGGAAGACCGGATGTGAGAGAGCTGTTCTCTACTTTACAGTTTCTCTCTTTTTACTTCTCACTTTTATATTCTCTAGCTTTCGTTTTCTATCTTACGTTTACATTTTCTAACTCCCTTTGATACTTTTTTCTTGTTTTTATATTTTTTTTCTTGTTTTTTTTTCTCCTTTACATTCTCTAGTTTTCTTTTACACTTTGTTTCTTTTTCTGTCTTTTAAATTTCCTAACTATCTTTCTTTTTTCTCTCTTTTTATTCTTTGTTCTTTTTCCTTTGACATTTTCTATCTCTGTGGTATAAAGAGGTAAACTCTTTCTCTTTTCCTTTTTCACAGTTTCTTCTGATCTTTCTTTGTTTGTGTAATTGTTCTCTCACTCTTGAGTCTCAGACTCAGCAGATGCAGGTAGTTTGTAACCTCGGGGGTAAACCAGCACCCGTCTGAACCACTGAACCGGTGATTCTCGGTTTCACACGGAGGATTAACAAGAGAACACGAACACACGCTACCCGACACGTGAGACCGTAGG